>UELX01000772.1:0-61707 GCA_900480035.1 Eupelmus urozonus
CGCCCACAGACTTGACTTTCCCGCCATAGCTTCACGCTCAATTAACCGCCTACTCACTGCGCGTTGCGCCGTTACGCCGGGGAGGTGCTTTGAGATCGGCGATTTGAAGTATTTAACGCGATTGTGAATATTTCAAGTTCATTTTAAGATTTTTTGTTGCGAGGAGCTTTTTTTATTTTCCGGAATATCGGAAGCTTCCTTGTTAATTACGGCGGTATGCTGGTCTTACGAAAGGATAGCGCGAGGTTGTACGGCTGGGAGGAATGTAGACTGGTATTTTATTTTTTTTAATTCTTTTTTTTAAGTACAATTGGATAAGAAATTATTTGAAAATGTCGGTTTACTTTTGTGAACCGTTAGAGATTAGTTGCTTAGCGTTACTAAAAATATAGTAATTTTTATTAAGACATTTTTCTCAGTGTGGCTATCGCAACTTGCAAACAGGCAAACCAACTATACCACGCCAATATTTACTAAAATTTCGTCAATAATTCAATATCAGTTTCAATCGATCGAGAATATCCACATCCTGAGTAAAAGTTGCCACTCACAAAAAAAAAAACACCGAGCAAGCCTCTTACACACATCAAAAACGCACCACTGAGTTTAATTTATCGCCGGTTTCGTCGCCTATTGTAATTGCCCAATGGCCTCACCACGCGATAACATCCCGTATTTTTTCTATGTACCTACCAAAGCTGCGTTTTTGCAACCCGAGCAAACGCATTTTTTCCCGACTTTCGTATACGGCTCGCCCGCTGTGGAAATCGCTTCGAAATTTAATGGTTTATATTTTGGCCTGGCAGCTTTATAGCGTGAAGGATTGATTAATTGCACTGTAATTGGGGTATGTGAGAGATTTCGCTCGAGTCGAATGTCGTAAAATTACTTTTTTTTTTCGATTGTGTAGAATGGGTTAAGCGAGGAAAGTAAACGCGTTGTTCTCGTTATTGCGAAAGATTAAGACTGCTTCTGCTCTAATTTATTATTGTGTGGTGATCCGAATGTCCGAACTAGCGGAGAGTGGAACTTCATCTACGGATAAATTATGACCGATCAATTTTCATACTCGAGAAAAATTCCGTATTTTCATTCCACTCTAAATTCTCCAGAACACACAAATCATAATCCATCAATTAATCCTGCCAAATAAAAATTATTCCAACGCCCTACCACCACGACCACCTAGCCTCTAAAACTACATATCCAAAACACTCCGAACCCGGATTTCCTATCCCCGCAAAATCCACACTGTCTCAAATTTCCAAAGATCCCCACCAGCAACCTATTGTCTCTGACCCTGTTTCCTCTCTTATCCTCCGCTCTCCTCAGATATCCGATCCTTTCTTTCGGCATAACGCCGTAGAATTTCCCTCGCCGCATACAGAACGCGCAGAACTTTCCACGAGAGCCAAGGTCCGCCGGGCAATTGCAGCGAAATACACTTGTGCCGCGTGTGTGTTTATACGGGGGAAAAGGGAAGGCCGTCGGCGCACGCGTTCGAAGCTGGCTTGTGAGGAAATCGCGCCGATTTTCCCTGCCGGCGGTGGACTATGGAATTTTTATACGAGGGAGAGCGGTGTTTAAAATTTATTGGGCTGTTGCATTGTTGCTGTGGATTGAGTTTTCAGATAAAATTCTTTTACGGTTTCGGTGGAATGTGTGGTTGGTAGCGGATTGGTCAGCAAAACGATATTGCATCAAAATTTGATCAATATATTGGGGCAATATTTTATCAATATTGGATTGATATTTGATTAATATTGGATCAATATTGAATCAATACATTATCGTGGTCTTTATTATTAATTAATCAAACTTAAATTAAAAAGAATAAATTTAAAAGAAACAACCAACTTACTATAAAAATTAATGTAACATTCCAAATACGCATTAAAAAAGCAATAAAAATACACCTGCACCCATCAAGGCTTATTCATGAATTAACTCCTCTCCAAGAAGCCTCGCATATGCACCGCAGACTCACATACACACACCTTACGAAACTCCGAGGCAGAACAACGCCCGCAAAAAAGAACATCTCTCTCCGACACGCCGACAAAAAAACAAGCAAAGCATCACATAAATACGACCTATAACACTAAAACATACATTTTACGATCGACTTATTAATTACCCTGGTATTTACTCTTACGAAAGGGCCGCCGATCGAAAGCGAGAATGCCGCCAAAACCATAACAGTACCTTGACCCCCATTCTCTCTTGGATATGGCACAAAAGAGACGTATTTAATACAGATTCTGCTTTTCGTTTGCTTTTAGCATCTGATGTCGGGATGGCTGCTGGATTACAGCTACAAATGCCAGCCGGTTGACTATTCGCATAACCCGTCAGCCCTGAGGATGGCTAATCTGTGCTGGTGGTACTTTATTAGCAAGTTCACCGAGTTCGCTGATACGGTGAGTATTTTTTTAAGGTTTTTGTGATTGTTGGATTTTGTGGGGTATTTAGGAAGATTGACAAAGTTTGGAGCATTTTCGTTTAAATCGAATGATCTATCTAAAGTAGAAGCAAAACAAAAACTTGAAACGTTATTGACGCAAAATTAAACGGCAGTCAGAGTTTCAATCAATCTTGAATGTTTAATTATCGGA
Organism: Eupelmus urozonus; assembly: GCA_900480035.1. NCBI lineage: Eukaryota > Metazoa > Arthropoda > Insecta > Hymenoptera > Eupelmidae > Eupelmus > Eupelmus urozonus. The sequence goes on from UELX01000772.1 coordinate 2,616, forward strand.
AAATCTGTCAATCGCTTTTTCAAAACGCTTACATTTAAACAGCGACAGATATAAAACTGTGGAAAAAAGTATTGCAATCACGTTTTCTTCCGATACGCGAAATTAATCGCTACTATCACGAGGCAAAAACTCTGTTGCATGCGTTTAGTGAATCTCGATCCGACTGACAGGTAGATTATACATCAGACACAAAGAGATAAATTGATTTTAACACTATTTTTAACGCGTTCAATCACTATCGCGCGTCGCCGGAATGAATTGTCGTTAATTAGCGTAAATAAACTTGTTGCTTATAAATAATTAATTGATTTTTTGATTGATCGCTATACATTGCATTTCTGTATAGCGCGTATCTAATTAGATTTTCTTTCATTACCGTGAGTAAATAAATCTCCCAACAATGTTATTACACCTTGTAAATAATTTATCACTTTTTTGCATGAATTAAATAAACTACTTACTTATACAGATATATACGCGCTACATTTCCTTCCGCGTTTTTTCCGTAGCTATCACCTTAAAGTTTCCATTAACCATTCCAATATGCTCTAATTTTCACTAAAAGACTCAAAAATTCAAACTCCGCTCTATAACAGAATCACCTATAAATCAAAAGAAAAAGTTATTAAAAATAAAATCTAAAACCCAATTCAAAAATCCAACGCACCGTCATAAACCACACTACACTAACGCGCGCATGCAGTCCTTTCTCTCGAAACAAATTAGCACGGCAACTTCGGCCGAGCTAAGTATCGAATAAACAAAGCCGCGCCGGCCGGTTTCAAAACGCGCGATTAATTTAATAACGAAACGGCTCCCCTTATCTATTTAGCATCGGGCATATAATCGATATTGCGGAGAGCCAGCCGCTCGCGTTGCGACAACGCGCGCACCGGTCGATCCTTTTTCGCGCTTGGGCAACGCTTGGCGAACTCTCGACGCACTTCTATCTGTATATATGAGCGCGTATTTTCTAAGACACTGGAAAATGTTCTCTCGTGTAGAAGAAGGACGTCATATTGTTAGAAAGCTTTCCAATTCATTGTTTGAGAAAATAACTTCGCGATAAAAAAAAAATTTCACTCCGAAAGGTTATTCAGAGACATCCGCGACTCGGTCAAAAAGCTCGGAGCGCGCGACCTCAATGGCTCGGCGATAAGAGCCACGGAGAATGCGACACGCGCGCTTGAGCTAAGTGCCTTTGCCAATCGGCGATTTGTCTCCTCTGCCTCTCGCGGATTCTCGTTTTAATCGTTGCGACATCGGGATAATTTTTCGAAAAATTCCTCCCCGTCGATGCCAGATCTTGGGAGATTTCGCGCGTACGCGGAGATATTTTCATTATCGATGTTGATATGAAGAAGATTTCGAAAGGCAAGCTTTTAATAAGCGTTTTCCATTGCGGTGAATTAAAGTGTTAATAGAGGCAGGTGGGTTGTTTGGACGGTTTCTTTAATCGAAAAATTGCGTGTTTTATTATATGGTAATAGATACGTTTTACTAGGTTGAATGAAATATTAACGTAGAAATATCCAAAGAGCGCGGCAAATGCACTCTTCACTCGCAGTGAGTCGCAGATGCCCGACGAAACTAAATGGTTCTGTCAAAGAATAAAATACTGGCATTAGCTCGTGTCAAAAAGAAACATTACAGTATTTCAATACATTCTCTCAGTGACAGTTCGTGTGTAAGTAATTAACTCGTGAATTAGCAATACTCGAACGCTTATTAGAATAAAAGAAAAACTTCATAAAAGAAAAATGCCGAGATGCATAAATATACATTAAGTGACACCGAAGTATACAGATCAATTTATGAAATGCATGAAACAAAACTTGTTTCTCCTTACTTGTATCAATACCAAATCTAAATATCACTCCGTTAACACCCTTTAAATCCAATTACTACCACCTCACAAAATCTGACAAACCAAAAATACCCCTCTCAATAAAAGAAAACTCAAGCCACAACTAAATCCATCCACAGATATTCTTCGTGCTGCGCAAGAAGGACAGCCAGGTAACGTTCCTGCATCTGTATCATCACTCGCTGACTCCCCTGGAAACCTGGATCTGCGTCAAATTCATCGCCGGTGGTCACGGTACCTTAGGTAACCTCATCAACAACGCAGTCCACGTGGTCATGTACTTCTACTACATGCTGGCAGCGGCTGGTCCAGAGTACCAGAAGTACCTCTGGTGGAAGAAGTACCTCACCACCGTCCAGCTGGTAAGTTTTGATGTTCTGAGAGAGAGGATGAAAAGCCTGACGGCTGTGAGAGAGATTCGGATCTGGAATGGGAGATGAGGTGGTCAGGCTAACCCAAGGACGATGGGGACTTTTAGATAGGAGTTTACGAGATGCCTGGAATATGTTATGGGTCTTTTTTCTTCTTCTTATGAGCGCGTGGATTTTTTCGTTTCTTTGGATGAGGTATTTGTGGTCGTGGTCTTTGTTTGCCTGCTGACTTCGACTTTGTTTTCGTTGACGTTTGTGGAATTGTTGAAGAATTAAAGTGGATATTTAAAGAATTTTAGGTACAGTTTGTCGTAAACTATTTTAGAAAAAATTAACAACTTAGTTGTTTATATTAACAATTGTAATTACGTAGGTGAGCATGATTAAGCACAAATTAACTATCATATGAATGATTAATTTCTTGCATGTTGTATAATTGAAAGTTTTATGATAAGCAAATCCTGTAACAAGTGGAAAATCATCACGGACCGCTTTTAGTAAGAGTGAAGAATGAAACAAAGGAACGAATTACATGAATATACATCTCCGCGAAACTGATGAAGGATCTAGATAAGGCAGGATTACAAAAAGAATAGACTTGCCAAGTGGTCGTTAGAATCTGGTTTTTGCTATTTTGGTCACTCGCGCTTTTGTATGGTTAAAAATTTCTACGTGGTGTTGTTTTCGGTGCATTGACATTGTGACATTGACAAAACATATTGTATGAAAGCTAAATATTTTTGTTATTACGTTTCTGGTGAAAAAACTCATCAAATTTGGTCTTCATAGGAAAATATCGGATGCAAAAATTGACTACTTTCTTTAATAAAATAGAAGAAAACAAAAAACAACGGAAAGTTTTTCTTTTAAATTTATTAGCTTTTTATGTCCGTAGCACAAATTACACTATGCGTGCATTAATATTTTTGAGTAAAATGTTAACTTTTAAAATGAATCTAGAGAACGACAGATAAGAAAGTAACCAGATTAACTGACCTATAGTTTCAAGACATTACAAGACCAATGACCGTAAACGTCCAGCAGTTTATAACGTTTTTGCGCTCGTAATCTCTTATTTTCACTCGTAAAAGATTTAAAACACTTTTGCATCTCCGCATAAAGATCATATTTTACATTAGACCATAAAATTTCAAAATTGTGACGTCACTCTAAACTATGACTTTGAACGGCCCACTTAATCTCTCCAAAAGACTACAATCCCGCAAAAACAAAAATCCATCTCCGTTTACAATTATGACTAATGTGCATCCCATTTACCTAATTCAAATAATTCATAGAATAATCACCCACCGTAAAAAAAACCATTTTCCAACTCGCTCGTATCTTACGCATCAGGATTCGAAAAACAACCTGGAATTTATACACAAGCAACCTCATCTATAATCTACTTTCCATGCCCTCACTCGAAGCCCTCTTATAAATCCGCTCCGTCATCCGCTCGCAGCAAAACTGCACACTGACCCATATTGGCGCGTTGCACCACCACGCCGGACCCAGGCGGCAACCCATAAAGCAAAACGACGATCGTTACGATCCAAACCAGCCGTCCCTGCAATTTCACCTAATTTTATTAGAACAAAACACTATAACTGCGCAATATCTCGGTTTCCTGCCGCTCTCCGCGACCCGGCGTAAAAAAGCCATATGCTTTTCTGCGAGAACCTTCTCTCTGCTGTGTGTGTGTGTCTACGTATCTTTCTTTCTCTCCGCGTAGATCGAATAACGCAGCCGAAATTGCGCAAGTTTCGGCTGCCGGCCGGTCGCGGCGCGATAATTCGACTTGCGCCGGAGCGCGCTTGTGTATATACGCTCTGGCCTGCAAAAGTGAACGGCCAAAGTCGCTGCCGAGCTAGGTCGGGCCCCGATCTCCGCGTAAATATAGAGATTATATTTTTCAAACCCAGCGCGCGCTCGGGCTTTTTTGCTTTGACAAAGAATTTTCAAAATCGTTTCTACACACAGCTGATTTTTCCAACGCCCTCGCGAGCTTTCGCAATGCCGATTTTTCTGGATACATCGCGCCGCTCGTTATATCCTCGCTCGGGCTGTTTTATAGATTGCGACATATCGCGTTTAATATCCACTTACGAAAAGTAATACATATATATGTATCACGTTGCGCGCTCTTTTGTTGAGGCACCCGGCTCTAATCGCGTTTTCACTTTTTCCCGATCGTTAGCGCCGATTTACTTAATCCCGCCGATTATTTGGGTAATACGCGAAAGGTCGGACGCTAGTTTTATTCGTTGGGCAACGCGCACCGCGCTGTGTTTACGACTTTTTTTTTCGGCGTGTTTGCCATTTTTTCTCCCCCTCCCGGCGTAGAATTGCGCGCTGCGCTCGAGGTTTGCGGAAATAAAGTTTTGCAATTAAGACCGATATCGGCTTTGGTTTTCGCACTTGCCCATAGAGTAATGCAGGTCGAATTGCTGAAATGTTAGTCACGGCTTTCTATTCATCATGATTCTGCTAATATTTCAATCTGGATATGTAGGTCGGATGTAGGCAACGTGCTCAGAGTAAGCTTTTACCACCTTTTTTGCGACATCTCGCCGCAAGCTTACTTCTCAACATTTACCTCTTCCACCCTATACATCTCTCAAATCCACATCAACAAAGAAGAGGGCGGCTAAAAAATCCAGCTCTAGAACAGCGCAAGGGAAAAGTGAAAAGTGCGCGGGCTCGTTGGGCAATTGGCTGCTGCGTATCGCTGAGACCGGACTGCGCGCGTTGCGCTCGCGACTACTTCAATGCGCGTGGCGCAACAATTTGGCATTCCAAAGCGCCACGCGCTCGAGCGAATGTGCAGATCGTTCCGTCTAGGTCGCGCTTTTTCTCGCGCCATATGCGCGGCCCGGTAAGAAGCGTCGAGGGAAAGGTTGCAGTGAGACGCTTTTTTTTTTAAGGTTTGACGGATTCGAAAATTTTGGAGAGCTTTGTTTGGTGTGTATGTAGCGCAGGAGAGTTCAATCTTCGGTGAGTCAGGGTTTTAATTCGAGAAGGATGCGTGGCTTTTTGCGAGTGTGAGAAAGCGCGGAAACTACCTAAGATTTTCTCTCGACGATCTCGTTTTTGCACTCGAGCGATTAGATCGCGATCCACAAACAAAACTGTCCTCTAAAACAGTAAAATCTTGCAAAAAATCCCAGCATAAACGACAGAGTCGCAAGCGAAACAAATCAGCGGAATAGCAACGACCTAGACTAGCAGTAAACGCGCGCAGCTCGAAGCTTTTAACGTAACAAGCGCGCGACACGACACACCTGCAGCTAGCTCGTACGCGTGGATTCGAGAGGATAGTCCTCTGAATAAATTGCCGGCGTGTTTTTCTCATCTCGCAGTGAAGAAATCGCTTTCCCGCGTTTTGCATTTTTCTCGCTTAGCGCCGAGCGGAGATGAGGAGAGAGAGAAACGGAGAGCGAGATTTAATTTTATTTATGCAAACTGCGAGTTGCTTGACGGATTTCCAGTCGTTAAATTCGCGTGATTGATATTTACTGGGTAGAGATGGCTGATCAGAGTTGGACTATTGGTGTTAATTGTGAAGAGGGTGAAGTGTCTTGAATTTTTTTTTTTAAATTTATTGTTAATTGAAATATTTTATTGCTAGTTTCGCTGTTAGAAAATCAATTATCGAAAAAAGTAAAGGAAATTTTACTAACAAAAGAGAAATATCTACAAAAATTTGGTATACTATGTAGTTTATCTAAATAACCGAACAAAATCTCAATGAAACTCTAATCTATCCTCTCAAGCTCTATTCGCCACAGAATAGAGTCGTCAAATCACCGCATGATTCTGCTAATTTCAGTCCCATCCGCTTCATTAACTATAGCCATGTGCACGAAAGGCGCCTCGTTATTAATAATCCAAAGGCCTGAAAAAGCCCGGATTGGAAAATGGCCCATTTTCGCATAATGAATGACTTTCTTATTCAGCTTCATTCATTAAACAGGAATTCGTGACTTTTGCAACTTCGAGCGCTCCGACAAAATGACGCCTATGTTTGTCTGGTGGGCGAGTTCAGAGCGCGAATAGTAGTTTATGTATCCACACTTTGTGTATTGGGTGACGGTGCTTGTATTACCGATCTGTTTTGATCAGTTGTTCAGAGTGAATAAACGGTTTATTTGGAAATAGGGATGGGCTTTAGATTTAAATTATGGGTAATTTTAATGATTGTTGCCCTTTTAAGTAACACTTTACAGATGTAAATATTTTATAATTTTAGTTACGTAAGAAATGAATAATAATAACTTTTCACTTTATTTTATTGAAAAGAGTACACTTAAATTTTAACAAGTGCAATAATGCATAAATTTATAAGATCGTTTGGAATTTCAATGTACTCTCTTAGCACTTTGATAATAACACTCGCACAAACAATAAATATAGTAAATTATTATTAAGTATTTATTACTAATTTAACTAACGTTTCTACATCTCATTCACCTGTCTGTATATATTTTCAGTAAAGCAGTCGATCTAAAAGCTAGAAGATGCCCATCTCTATTTATAAAGGATCAACAAAATTTCTTTTCTCATATGAACATCATTTTTAACGGGGTGTAAAACAAATTTATCATCTGCACCTAATATAGCCACATTCGAAATAACAGCTGGCTTTTTAATATTTTTTATATAAGTAACTAAACTAATCATTTTTTATTACTTATTTTTATAAAAAACAAATTCTCATTATGCAACGTAAAACTGTACTTAATATAAATATTATAATACACTGTTATAGACATTATTCAGGTACACTGTTTTACCGACAATCGAACAGTCGATAAAAAAGCCATCTTTTACATCCCCTTAAAAATAAAACTCTAAACAATCAAAATAAAATCTCCAAATCACTAACCTGCCTATTTTCTTCGACCACAGGTGCAATTCTTCCTGGTGTTCGTGCACAGCACCCAGGCTCTGATCTTCGACTGCGGCTACCCCAAGCTCGTCGCCGCGCTGCTGCTGCTCCACTCCACGATCTTCTTCGTCCTCTTCTACGACTTCTACCTGCAGGCTTACCGAAGGGAAGCGGCCAAAAAGGCCAAGGCCAAGGAACTCAAAGCCGAGTAGACAAAGGCACGAACGAGGCTCACGCACCTTTACCGACGGAGCAGAAACGAAAGAGAGATTTTATACGAGAAGACGAATCGATCGTCGAGACTATGAAGAAAAAAAGAGTGTATCTCGATCCCGTTGACGGTTCGCGCTCGTCAAACGAGTAATATCGAACCCTGTAAGCGCCGTTAATGGGACCGCGTTGTGAGGTTTAATTTTTCTTTTTTTTTTTGGCTTTTTTCGTTCGCGTGCAATCTAGTCCTCGCGCCGGCGCGATTTTTTCTACAATGACGAGATGAGGAGGGGGCGCGTCGGAGAGCTCGCGAATTCTGTGTTTTTCTTTTTGTGTACGTATATTAATTATACGATAGACACATACGTAGTGGGAGGGGAGGGAGGGGGGGAGGAACGACGGAGAACGTGATGGCGTTCGCACTGATCTTTTACCAATTTTTCCTTTTTTTTTTTGTATTTAATAAAATGTACCATTTGATAATTCGTATATATGCGTATCTTTATTCTTTTTATGGGATCGAGAAATTTGTTGGGTAAAACTTGAAGGTCTTCCGTCTTTTTTTTTCTTTAATCAGTGAGCCATATATATATGATTTTGACTAAGTCTTATGGCTTCTCTGCTCTGCAGCTACTTAATAAGAAAGTCGTAGGGCGCAAAGTATTTCGTGAATATTTTATAAGTTTAAAAAAATCATAAAAATTATTTCATTTTATTAACTACTACAATCATTTTATTATTCAATAGTTAGAAATTGAAATTTAACTAATGCGGTCTATGACTTTTCTTACTACATGTAGAGCAGTTTTGACCATTTTTTTAACAATGTACATAGGCGATAAGGAGAGATTAATGTTTTAATTAGAGTAAATTAGATTATTTTCTTAAATTTTTGTACGATATTAACTTATATATAGTACTTGCTCATATGGATTTTCACATTCAATCATAATTACATAAATTATTCCTCAAAAAAAAAATTTGTAAATTAAAAAAAAATTTTAATTTTTAAAATATTATGTTCAAAACTCTATTTTATTGCAATTTGTCAGTGATTAGATTTGCTACAAAGAAATTGTGTTGAAATCCAACTGAGAAGACGTGAAAATCTATTATTACTTTCGTAATACCACATAGAAAATGAAATTTTCATTTACTTATACAAATAATTTAAGTTGGTTAATTCGTATAACTAAAAAGAGAATTTTTCATATCTTCTCAAAGAGTATATAAGTATAGAGCCTAGAGTTCGATATATATCTTAGTATGTAGAATTAAGAAAGATTTTAAATTAATAAATGAAAACATGTGTATCAAAATGTACACTTGAAAAAAAAAAATTATTTATTCTTTGTACAAACGCCAACGAATTTCTCAATTCCACAGTTGGGTTTTCTTCACCTCAAATTAAATGAGAAAATATACGATCCCGTGGACACTTCGGGATTTACGTTTATTGCAAGCTCTATCGCTGCATTTTATAAAAATAAATTTGAACAAATTTTTCTTTGTGTACTCGCAATATTTTGTGGGAATACGAAACAACATCGCAAATAATTGTGTGTGTGCGTGGTATTAAAAAGAATACTGCCGACTACACGAACGATTGTATCGCGATTTCTATGAAATACATTCCTCTTTTTTTTCTTAAAACGCATTGTAGGTGTATCGTTTAGTGCGTAGATTGTAAAATTACTTGGGTTACTTAATATTTCGAGGGTCCCGATGTAAAAGGAAAGTTTTTTCCGTGATTGCAGACAATATGTGAATAAAGTACAGAACAAGATTAAAAACGCCGTTATATTTTTTTCTTTCAATCTATATTTGATAATAAGTTTGTACGCATGTACTTGCGAAGGAATTAAAAAATTTCATTAAACTTGTACGATCACAATGATCCGATGTATTGTATTATTGTCGCCGTGAAAGCCAAACTAAGTTATGCAATGTAACGGATATATGTATAGTGTATATAAAAACTGTAATAATTTTTGAAAATAATAATAATAATTAGATCAAAGTAAATTATATATATAAATATGTACACTGGTTCTTTATAAGAACGCATATTATGTATTTCAACATCTTTTTGTTCCGAGCACGTGGGGAGGACGATCCGCGTATCCCTTGTACTGTTAACAAGATCGTCTTTCGCGCGTGACGGAAAATGTGTTCAAATAATGATGAAGATTACATGCTAGTGTCGTCGTACTTGATATAGCTAATGAGTTTATTAAATTTTTGTATGTATTTCTAGTTTATGATTAAAATGAATTATCTAAAATTGATTGACTGATTTTTTAAAGATACCTTACAGATTTTAGTAAGCTTAAAATCGTAAGTAACCCCTTAAGATATTTAAATTTTCAAAAAAATTCTAATTTTTTATAAAAGAAAAATTACTTTCGGTATATCTTAAGAATATTAACTTAAAGCTGTATAAAAGACATTATCTTATCAATTAAATATGTTCGAAATTTGCTGTTATTTTAAATTTTACTAAATATTAGAAATTTTGATAATATTCTTTAAATGTTTCTTATTAATTGCATCAATAGATAGTTGCAACTACGGTATAAATATTAGAAAATTTTTTGAAAATGTTGTCAGATTAACAAACCATATAGAATAAATATGAAAAATCACTTTTCACCAATCTGTAAGCACAATGCGCGAGTAACCTATTTTCCCGCGCTCAGCCCTCTCCCCTTCTCCTCACATACACCCAAAATCCTGACTTCCGGTATTCCTGATTGAATTTTTCAAACGAGTATAACCCGACAAAAGAACCAACCGCCGTGTAGCTACTTTATCTGCCGGCACTCACAACTCAGCCCTCAGCTCGTATACAATAATACTCACAGACCCGAAAAGCAGGGCGCAACTTCATAACTCTCCAGTCAATAAATTCCTAACACAGAATGCATCCGTATCGCCACTCGATTAATCAGCTCTCACCAACACTCCCAATCACCCAAAAAAAAAAAAAAAATTATCACTCAAAAAATCAAAACTACCCTCACTCACCCCAAACGAGATCCACTGGCGAGCCTCGCAGACGCGGATAATATTTCGGCCGGCCGAAGGGCCTTCGATAGGCGCGCGGCTCGTGCACACTGCGGGGGTGGCTCGCAGCAGCCAGCCGGAGTAGTTTATCGATCCTCGCTCTCTCTTGCAGCGCAGCGCGCGCGGCCGTCTCCGCAGTGACGCTCATTTTGCGCGCGCTCTTCACTTCCCCTCTTGATGCAAGCTCGTCGACCCTTGGGGAAGATTTGCTCCTTGGAAGTTGCGGGCGTGCTGGGGTGGTTCTTTTTTTGACGAGGGTCGGTTTTAGTCTTGAGTGGCCGTGTGACTAAGTGGATGCATGCCGGGCATGGTCAGACGCGGTTTTTTACTAATTTTTGTTGTTATCGTTTGATTTGATGAACTTGGAAAGTTTTCGTACATTAGAAGAAGATTAATGCACGGTTATACACTCTGTAATTTTTCTTGCGACGTGTTTAATGGAAATCACTAGTTATTAATGAATTACATCAAAATCTTATGTTCAAATGAATAACATATCGCATGTTAATTTTAAACCAGTATATATTAATACAAAAATATTTAAATACGCATTTTTGAAGAATATTGAATTTAGTAAAACTTGTGTTAAAATGAGATACTACACAAAAACTAAATTCAGCAATACATGTTTACATTTAAGATTATAATTTTGTTAGTAAAAAATTTTCAACAGTGACTTTCAACTTTACTAAAACTTAACTTAACTTGAATTTTTTTGTTTGAGAATTTTTTTTATAGTATTTATAATTATGCATATTATATAAAATTTTAAATTAATTGTTGTTGCTGTTTTAAATTAATTTGTAAATTTTCATATCTTACTGCCTTATTATTCCTTGAATCTATTTAGTTCAGTAAAATGAAAAACCAAATAAACAGTTCAAAAGTGGCACTAATTCTTTTGTACTTCTATTAACTTTCTTGACTCATTGAAAATCTCTCTTTTGGAAATATTTGTATATATGGCAAATTCCAAATAGAGTATTAATTATAATAGAAAAGTAAATTTATTAATAAAAAACAATAATATTGTATATCTAACTATAGAATAAAAACTAAAATATTTATATGTAATAATAAATTTTAATTAATAACATCTGTGAAAACAATAAATAGGACCAAAAACATTCATCTTCAATATGAATATTCTTATAGAAAAATAAGCTAATAATTACCTACCAAGTTTCAGTTTGCTATATGTAAATATAAAATGAAGTGTGTAGTTTCATCCAATGATTTATTCTTCAACATTGACTTATTTACAATGACAGGCAGTAATCGATTCCTGCATTTTATTCCTTCTAAAACTGTAATGAACAATCAGTATTTAAAAATTTAAGTCTACAAATTTCAAGCTCCTGTTGCCTGCTGCTCCAGACGTGCCCTCCGTTGAAGCAATCTTCGCTCTCTTTCATATTCTTTCAATCTCAATATATAGCTAAAATATTAAATTAAATTATTATAACAATTCATTTGTTATTCAGTATTTTCTATTATTGTAGGCAAAATAAACTTACTCATCAAGAAGACATGCGTTTGCTTCAGCAACTTCATCTTTACATCTCCAAACAAATGGGAAATTATCAGCTCTACATCTTTCTATTTCAAGATATGTGTGTGCACAATAGTCCCACTGATCTTTTGGTAGTTTAACAGCTCTCAATTCTGCTTCTGTTGCTATCATAACTAAAATTGAAAAAAAAATTAACATGATTAAATTTTACCTTCAAATACTGTAGTTTTATTAATATTTATTACTTTTCATAACTACAGCTTTTTAACATACTAGTGGAACTACTTTTTAACATTCTACTCAAATATATATAGCAATAACTAATGTTTAAAAAAACATTAGAATTAATGCTAATTTCGTTACCATCTAATTATTGGACATAAATAAATATTTTGCCAGTTATGACAGCATGTAAAAAGTTGTTCATTAATAATTTAAGAATACAAAATTTTGTATCAAAATAAGCATCACATATGATCATGATTATGTCACATTTCAAAAAACTTTTCACTACTACAACAATAATCAATAATAATAATCATGCTGCAATAAAAAATTCTCAATCTTCATTCAACCATAATAAATTAAAACTGCCATCGAATTTTCGTATAAAACCAACAAACTAAACTTTATTTGCCAAAACACAGAGCTTTGAGGTTAGACATCCAGACTCACCTCTTTCCTTCCTCTTGCCAAGACCAAATTCAGGATCAAAGGATGGCTCGCCATAGGGTACCGGATTTAATTCGGGATGCCAATAAGTGTCCCAGCCGCTAACAAACGAGTTACCCATGCTGGAGAACTTTGATTTTTCGAATTTCGGCCCTGCAAATTACGTTTTCCGAATATCTTGCAGAAGGGCAAGACGAGCAGGCGCCGCTGCTGACACCTGGTGGATTTCTTTGGCTTATGTAACAATATATTGTTTATAATAAATTTATCACTTTGCTGATTAATTTTTGAAATATTTTTAATAAAAATAAATAGCTTTTATGAAAATGGTTTTAATTGTGAAATGATTTACTGAATTTTTATCTAAATAAAGAGTCTTGCAAAGTAAAAAAAACTTAAGTATATAAACATTTGATAATTTTATTAAAAGGAAAATTGTAAGATAAATATAATTTAATATTTAACAAATTTAAAATTATATTAGATATGAAATTATTTCAAAAATATTTTTTAAATTCTGAGATTTAGGATTATTTAAGGGTTTGAAATAAACAAAACCAGAAATTGTAGACTATGATTATCAAATTTTTATTGAGTTCCATCTGAAATAAGAAAAAACCAACGTATTAAAAGTTTTTTCAAAGACTATAATATTGACACTTGAAATTTTCGCTTCCCTGCCTTACGTTGGTATCTCTTATTTATTAACTATTTACATAAATGTGTTCTTAACCAGAGAACATTAACTAGCTTTGACTCATGAACTCATAATATTGCTAATTGTTTGTGTAGTAAACTGATTTATTAGCTTGATATTTGAGTCAAAGTTACATGGTGTGAAGATGTAAATATTTATATTAATGCCTTAATAAATACTCTTAAAGTAAATCCGAATGGTATTCATTCATCTTCTTCTTCCATAGCTTCCATGCCTGCATTTCCTAAACATTCAAAATCAAAATTAATTAGTAAGAACTATAAATATTGCAGATCATCAGGGCTGGAAAAAGTTACATGATTACAAAATAAAGATAAATAAATTTTAAAAATTAGTAAATTTATAATATAAATCCTATATAAAAAAAACATTTTTTTAATCTGTAAGTCTTAATTCTTTATCTTTTTGGAAATAAAATTTTAAATAATTTAATACATTTAATATTTAAAATAATATTAAAAATAATTAAAACAATTACATCTTTTGTAACCATTAAATTCAAAAACAATTTTTTAATGATGTATGCTAACTACTCTATGATTTAATTTATAAAAAGATAAAACAGGCTTTTATCATTTCATTAGAATACATACTAAAAATGAATTCTTATAAAATACTACAGAAACTGATTATTACTATTCCAGCCCTGCAAAAACAGATGAAAATATGAATAAGATATGTAGTCAAGAAGAGCAATCACTGGCTCCTAAGCAGAAATTGAAAAAATTATTATTTTTAATAATTATTCTTAAAATTAAAATATTTATAAAAATTTAATTTATGTAGCTAATATTTTACCGATGTTTACATTTTTTTTCCTTTTCTTTTAAGGAAGTTTATTTGCTATCAGAATCAACAAACATACTTTAATGAAATCTAATATATTATTTATTAAAGTTTTTATATAGTTTTTATTTAAATATTTCAAAGCCATTATGTTTATATTACGTTTTAAAATATTTATTGGAGAAATTTCTAAATATAACAATTAGTAAATGAAAAAGAAAATTTATAGATTTAACTTTCAAATCATATTTAAAAATTTGATTATTTAATTAGTTCATAATTTCTTCTAAATTAATGTATACAAATACTTAAATGAGCTATATCTTAGTATATACATAATAGAAAAATACCAGACACATTGAGTAGCAGCATTTTAAACAAACTTCCTTAAGTATCAATGGTTATTAACATTAATTTATCTATTTTGAATTAAAAAAAATTAATTAAAAAATTTATATTTTTACTGAAGAAATAAGATTTTAAATATGATAAATATAAATATCAGTAAAATAAAACTTTTGCAAAAAATTAATAGTAACTTCAAATACCATTATGATGCCTGTTATCCCCTGGAATGTGACCTGACTGTAATAATTTGCTGAGTCTCTGAACTTCTTCAAGAGATGTGGCATTAGAGATAGCTTCACGAATCTTCGCTCTTTCATCCATGCTCATCATAGGTTTGTCCAAACCATTTGCGCCTTGTGCCTGTGCTTTGGCTTTCTTTGATATTTCTCTAGCTATTTCTTTTCCTTTTGGACTTTTGAAGAATGCAGTTGCTTCTGCTCTTTCTTTTTGTTTGATTTTTCTGAAATCCAGTAGTCTTAACTGTGGTAATTTGTATATTAAATACTGTCTGTAATGAGGTTTGGCAGAAATTGGATTTTGTAAAAGGCACAAATTTGAGAGATTTTGTAATGGAATTAGTGGTTCTATATCTCCAAGTTCTTGTATCATGTTTCCTGTGAGCATCAGCGTTTCTAGATTTGGGATGCAATGTTCCAAACCACCGGCAATTCTGACAATACGGTTGTTGTTGAAAAATAAGGTCTTGATTCTTTTTAAAAGTGGAAACCCATCAAGTTTCCTTACATCGTTATCCGAAAAATCTATTGTATCGAACTGATCCTAAGGAAAAAAGGATTTTGTATATAATTACTGAATAAATCAGCCATATGTAAATAAATAATGAAAAAAATTGGAATTGTAATAAAAAGGAAGTTAAAAAATAAATTTTAAACTTTAAATAAATTTTAAACTTTAGTTAAGATTATTCTCAAATCATGTTTTTATACAAAATTATTCTATTCGTCTTTCTAAATACACATTTGATTTTATTTCCATAACATTCAAGGTGACACCTCTTTGGTAAAGCTTATCAAATGGGCACAACAATAAACTTAGTATTACAGTAGGAAAATATCAATATACTAACCAGTGTGGCTCCTAAATTTTCTATCGTTGGTATTTTGTACCCTAAAATCAAGTAAATAAGGAATTATAAATACAATAAACAATATAAGTAACAGCATGCAATATTTTTAGGTTATTTCGGCGAACTTGTTGATTTAACAGATGTTTACATACCTCTGAGATCCAATTCTCGATCTCTGACTGGATTTATATATTGCATCGATTGCTGAATCAACTCTGGCGTTAATTTGACCATTTTTACGAGTGTGAGCTTTCAATAAACAATAAAAATGTACGCCGAAACTCCGGCTTAGACGCCGCGAGGACTCCGTTTTCGTTCGCAACGCAATCGCAAACCGCAAGAAAACGCGCGGAGTGCGCGTGCGCGTTGACGTCCTCAAAATGGCGACTTGTAGCGGTATATTTAAATTATGAATAAATAATTTTTGTAAATAAAGTCAACAAAACGTAATTTATTAGTTACTTTTATAAAATGTATAAAAATTTTAATTAAAAATTGTTTTATTAAATAAAATTAAGTTTCTTTTATCTGTGAAAATTTTTAAAAAAGTTTAAATTCTTATATAATAAAATAAATGAAATTAAAACACCGCTTTAATTAGTTGCTTTTATGTAAGTTTTAACTAGAAATTGAAAATTAGATGGGGTTTTGTTTGTAAGAAAAGTAGTTTCAAGACCAAGTGCATTTCAAAACTATATTACTGAACGCAACACTTTAGTTTTATCAAAGTTTATTTTTCATCAATTTTGATTGCACATGTAAGTTTTTGCTTAAAGTGAATTATGAATATAAGAATACATAAGTATGTTTGTCATGTTTGTAATTAAAAAAATATTAATAAATTAAAATCTATTAATATAAAAATATATAATATATGTAAAATGTAACGAAAATGGTTTATGGCACATGTTTATAAGAGGTTTCACTGCATCTGTGAATAAATAAAAACAACCGTATCAAAAATTCTTAATAATTTAATTAAAATCAAAATTTATATAATAATATCAATAAACATGTGATGTAAATGAAAAATGCATTCAATAATAAAAACAGCCGCGCAATAATATTTCATTATACAATTTGAAAAAAATGGTCTACAGAATTTTAATTTTTTTTATATATATAATATATGTATATGTATATACACAACACAACGGTCTTACGACATTTTGCAGATCATAAAGATTTTATTATACGGCGATTTACTTCCTAAGTCACGTGAATACGTTACCTAGCTGCTCTAATGATTTATGATTAAGAGGCTCCCGAAGGCATAGAATATACCTTTTAGTACCATTACTTCAAATTTTTTATCAAATAACGTAAATAAATTAGTAGTTTATCAATTCTGTATTCATCTAAAGATCTGTAAAGTATAAATAATTGTTTATAAAGGAAATTATTGTCATTGCTTCATCTTCGATTAAAGTTTAAATTCTTAGCCTTTGGTTCAAACTTTCTTCAAATTGAAACAGTAAGAAAAATTTCTTTATGGTTATAGATAAAAGATCAATAAATAATTACAGATTTGATAAGCCATTTCTAATAATTCGAAGGAATTACAAAAATTGAAGTATAGGTAAAAAAAGAATTGTAGCATCCACCTATGGGTAGTGCTTGTAATACAATGTTTCGCATTAAAAATTCATTTAGATATTTGCAAATAGCTACCGTTGTATCTAATTACTCTTCATTGCTTCTACTCTGTTCTTCTGTTCTTGTTATACATAATTTTTGTTTCAAAAAAAAGTTTACCGGTACACTAGATTCAATATACTTATAAACAGAAATATAAAAATTTCACCTCCTTAACGCTACGTGCTCGCTTTTAATGTGCCTTAAACTCGTAGGACGCATAAAAAGTCTTCATGCGCAAGCTTAGTTGGTAGTAGTTTATAATTTTTTTTTTTGTTTTTTTCCAGTATTATCTTCATAAATGTGTTCCATCACACCAATTCATTCCAGTCGGGCTGAAGCTTTAAGGGATAAGGAATTTTTCTACTTTAATGACTTGATTCCATTATGGAATCATAAAGAATGTTCCCTCTCTCTCACAAATTATTAATAACGAATCTGTTATTATTTTTTTGGGTTGTCTCAGACTTATATTTTTGAGACCTTACTGATGCCAATCATTATTAGCGAACTCCACTCTTTGAATGTGCTATGAGCCACTGCAATGTTATATCAATATTGTCTTTTTCTTTACACGAAATGCTATAACAGCATATCTCACGATCCTGAATCGCTGAAAGATTCCTAAAACATGATAAGTTATTTTAAATTTCACAATCTCCTTCAATGTGTATTTATTTGTTGTATATATTTGAACATAACAAAAACTTACATTCTTTCAATAAGTCCATTCTCATCATATGCATGAGGCAAGTCCCTCTTATTTCCTAAAACCAATACTGGTATACCAGCCAGTTGAGGCTTATCTAACAAATTATGAAGTTCATTACGACTTGCTTCAATCTTCTCTGGATCGGCTGCATCTACCATATATACAATGGCATTCACACCTCTACAATAACGTTCCCACATGGAACGGAATCTTGGTTGACCACCAATGTCCCATACTTTTATGGTTACATTTCCTTTTGTGATTTTGCGCATGTTAAAGCCCACAGTTGGAATCATATCTTCACTGAATTGTCCAGACTGAAAAACGTAAATAAAACTTTTAGATGGTGCATATAATATTAATATATGTTTAAATCAAATTAATAAATTTCAAAAAATTCAGAATTATTCTTTTGCAGCTTAATTTGAATCAATCCTTTGAAAGCTTAAATTAGTAATGCTTATTATAACTTATTTTTGTAATTTCTTTATTCTATTTTTTGTTCCTTTGAATTATTAATGATTTGTTTTCGCAAAGTTCAAATAAAATTTTTTTATTGAATAAATAAATTTTTTTTAACATGAAATTGTTTCAAATTTTTTTACTTTTAAAAGTGATAAATTTAGAATAAAATAAGCTTTTTCAAAATAAAAATTACATTAAGAAAAGATTCTCTTTATTTAAAAGTAAACTATTTAGTTATGGATTATAGACAAAAAAATAATTACAGTAATAGCAGTTAAAAGATTATAACTAAAATTTTTAATCTGCTTTTTTGGAGTAAAATTCAATTATTAAATTCAGTTTCACGAATTTCATAGAAGAGTGTTAAAACAATTGATGCCCTCATTCAATAAAGAACTTCATTATTAAGCTCATTATTCCACTGATAAGCTGGTATCAAAATTACTCGCATATCATTCACAAAGACAATTAACCAATTAATAAGAAATTCAAAATACAATTTAACCAGAAATTGAGTAATGAGCTACTGTCATCCAAGACAAAAGATTCCCCATCAAAGAACAGCATCGATCCAGATAACATCAACGACAATCGGTATCTCCAGCTCAGTAGCCAAGATAAGCCATCCGCTCTTTCTCAACACGCACATTATCTCTACTTCCCACGTAATTCCAAAAACTTCCAGGAACCCCCGAAACAACCAGAAACAATGACCCACCCATAGGTGCTCCGGCTCGCAGCACAGAGCAGTCAACAACAAGGGAAGCAATCAGACACTCCGATGACTCACACACCTCAAAAGAACAATAACCCACCAATCCATCTCCCTCCCTCACCCACCCACACCAAAAAAAATCCCAAAAACCACCCACCCAAAAAAAGCACTCCCCCCACAAAACACCCTCGACACCCAGCTCCAAAAAAAAAGCAGCAGCAATCTCGGGAGGGGGAGGGGCAGGTAACCTAAAACTCGTCTGTCAGCGGGGGCAGCCGACAGAGCAGCCTGCAGCCACGATAAGCGCAAGCAAAAAATCATGCATAAAAAAGGGCATAAACAGGCTCGTACCGCGATGACGTTGACGAAGGTGGTCTTGCCGCTGTACTGGAGGCCTACTAGGGTCAGCTCCATCTCCTCCTTCCAGAAGAGCGACTTGAACCAGTCGAGGATCCGATTGATGAGCGCCAGCATCTTGGCTCCTTTATACTTCAACTTTGATCCGGATAGCCTCGCTGAGAGAGTTGGCCCTTCGTCACGGGGACGTGACTCTGCAGGTGCGCTGTACGGATTATTGTATATCTATATCCGCGCGGATCCGTTGCTCTTCTCTCTTTCTCTCCCCTGCAGCGGTCTGTCTCTCGCGCGCTGCACTACATAGACACTCACGAGCGGCCGGAGACGTTTTGACGTGCGGAACTGAGCGAGTGAGAGAGAGAGAGAGAGAGGACAGACGCAGTTATTTGTCGCCGACGGTGCAGTGTGCGTGTGGAGGTGTGGGTGCGAGCGGTTATAAGCACGCCCACATGTGGCTCTCTGAGAGAGAGGATTGGAAAAGTTCGAGGAGGTTGACGGTCATGGGACGGTTTTGGGACGGTAAGGGAATGGTTGGGGGAATAGACTTGTGTTTTTGCAGTTGCGATGATTCGACGTGCCATTTGAGCGTGCTTTTTGCGAATTATGCTGTAGTGCTTTTTGTTTGAATTGTTCAAATGTTTACATTTTGGTATCACAAATTTGAACGTTTATAAATTTTAAGTTTTGGTGAAATGTTAAAACGGATTATTTTCACAAATACTTTGAAAATTCCCGAAAATTTTCTTTTTGTTATAAACAAAGGTAATGCAATAAGAATTAATACGTTAGGTATCTATATTTTCATTATAACTTATTATTTTAAATAATTTATAATAAAAATACGCCTATATTTTTATTATGACTACAGTGAAAATATTCGTGATTGTATAAAGGAAGATAGTAGCTACTCTCACCATAGATGTATGTATGTACACTTGTGATACTTTATACCTTCTTGATATAGTGAAATACGATCATTGTCTTCCCTTTTACGTAGAACTGTGTATAGATTGAAAACAAAAAGAGAGGATACCCCCGGAGAGGCATAATTTATTTCTGACTTTGAAAAGAGACTTATATAAGAGTCTCCACAATCCTGAAAATATACTAGAATAGATTTTGTTTTTAGAAATATAAATATGTAGCTTTTATTTTGGAGAAACGAAGAAGTTTATTTCAATAGTTATTTTAAATAAAGTTTATAATATTATAATACATTCAAGAAAAATTTTAGATTCAATAGACATGCTTATAATAAACCTTTTGCTCCTAAAGTAAACAAAATATCATTTTTTCCAAAGGATTATTCATTTAAAATTATAATTCTTA
Source organism: Eupelmus urozonus (assembly GCA_900480035.1). Taxonomy (NCBI): domain Eukaryota; kingdom Metazoa; phylum Arthropoda; class Insecta; order Hymenoptera; family Eupelmidae; genus Eupelmus; species Eupelmus urozonus. The sequence goes on from UELX01000772.1 coordinate 23,358, forward strand.
AATTTCACCTTCATCGCATATATACATACCGAAAAAATAAAACCACATTTTAAACTCCTAATTAAAATTTAGTAGTCTGAAATTAGCTTACTGCATATCTTAAAAAACACTTTTCAATCTGATAAGCATATTTTATATTATAATACTAAACAAGCTTGAAAATTCAAGTCTATTCGCACATTCTCCCGAATGACGGTCAAAATCTGTCCCTGGCTCACTCGCTCTAAACAGAATATCGTGAAGCTGCGGTAATTCGTGTGAGTGCGTGAGCCTGTGTAAATGTATTATAGAAATATATACAGTAAGAGGCGTGACGAATCCTTCAGCTCCAGGAGCTATATATACGTAATGATGTCCAGAGCTTGAGTGCTGTAGTATAGCTAAAGGAATGTTATAGGATTGCGCGCTAGGTCAGCGCAAGTATTTACAATTATTCATACTGCGGCTATTTTATTCATAAAGCTGGAAAGGAATTTCAATTAGGAAGCTTGTATCGTGGTATACAAAATTTTGAGTTTGCTTCTGTTATGTAAAATAATGAGTGTAGTTATATGCCGGAAATAATTAACGGAAAAGTGTACCTATGACTTTTCTAATGACCGGACTCTAAAATGTATTCAAAAATTTTGTTTATATATAAAGTTACACGTTTACTATGCGAATCAGTAGTTTTATTTTGCTTTATGAAATACACCGAAAAAGTAAACATTTGCGAAAATGTATTTTCGCTATTGGCCAAACATCCGTAGCAATCGATTGATAAATTCTTCTTTTTTTCAGATACGTCACGCGCGCGCGTGCATATATAAAACAAAATTTCTTCAGAATATGCAAGTGCGCGAGTACAGGCACGTGCGACGAAAAAAGATATCGTGCGCGACTGCGTCTGATAATATAAGTTTTGTAATTAAGAAATGAGGCTTTATATCGTACGTTAAATTTGTAATGGATTTAAGCTTCTTCTTAAACTTAGATATTTATATTTATGAATTGCAGTAATTTTATGCTGCGAATGAAAATCTAACTTTGAGGCTCCGAAACACTGTATCTTTTCTTATTCTTAGACATCGGCGCTAAATTGCGTCCTCTCAAGCACTATATCATATTTTAAACACATAACAACGTGTTTGAATTTCAATTTGTAAATAATATGATATGGATCGAGTCAGCATGTATGAAATCAGCTTTTGCTGACAAACCATCACAAAAGCAAAAACTTAGATTTTAACTGAAAGTTTAAAATCTTTATATTGACATAATTATACTTAAAAGCAATTTGTTTTTCAAAATATTTCTTCCATCATATAACAATATGCAAGTACTGTCGGTAAATAAGAAACGTAAACCTACGCGGTCGGTAATTTCCAAACATTATAATAAAAATTCTACTGATTATAATTAGTCATTTAAAATTTATGATACTAATTAATTATACGATGTAATAGTATATAGTGAATGCAATAAAAATGAAATCCGACAGAAAATTTAATAATAATAATCCATTTATTTTTTTCTTAAGGATACACATTGCACAATAAAGTGCCAACTTTTTTTTCTACGTTTCACAGTACTTTTTTTCGGTAACTGCAGCGATTCTCTAACAGAGATGTACAATCATCAAATCGATCACTTTCAGCGATTCGTTTTACACATTTTAATCTAGGCATAAATTCAATGATATACTCACCGTGCGAGCTGACAATAATTATTATACGGGGATCAAAACAGAGGGTTAAAATCTCGATAATCTTTCTCTTTTTTTGTTCACACTGAGCACCGGAAACGCTCAGGCAGCCGGAGAGACTTGCAACAACGTAACTCCAAGGCTAGCTGGCTGCCAGTCACCGGTGATACTTTTGTTATAATACGTACATACATACTTTTAAGCCTACCATTGATTAATAATTGCTCTCTGTTCATTTATTTGTTCTCCAACATACGGATACAACCTCATTTCTATACTCGCACTCAACGCTTATCTCTTATTTAACTCGACTCAAAAATTACATATTAAAAAAATAGGTCTATCAAATCGTTATTTAACTTGCTTTGTTAATTAGGTAATCGCGCATGTTTTTGCGCCGTCAAAACTCTACTTTATTACGGAACACACAATAATGTCCCAGGATTGTTGCGTGTCCATGCTTAACTTGTGCGAAAGTTACAATTTTATTGTTATTACGGTGTGGTCTGGATTTATGAAAAATGTGAATCAGAAATATTTATTAAACGCTTTGACAATTGATGTGTAAAGAAATATTTGACGGTATTTCCATATATTCAATCAGATTTAATGAAACATTTCTAAAATCGTTTATGTTTGTCAAAATTACATGTAAATTTTAACTTTTGTAACTTCTTATATGTTTACTCTATAATTTTCTATTTTCTTTATTGCTTTACCGAATGAATAAAACAAACTTGTATTTTTCCTAAAAACATTCTTTTTAAATTTTTATCTTGTAATTTTTTTTATAAAATTGTTAACTTTAAAATAATTCTAATAATAATTTTCTTGAAAAATTATTAGATTGAAAAGATAATTTTTAAGTAAACTTTCCGTAATATACGCAAGTAACAAGCAGTTTACATCATAGCTTACTCAGTCGGTAAAGAACTTCTATTGCCCTGAATGTATTTTATGCCACATTTTACTCAGTCGGTAAAGAGAAACTTTCGAAAATTTAATAAACTGTACATATTGTGCACAACAAATTTGGCTTTATGAAATCGCGCTGTAAAATAAGCACGGTAATTTAGATCTTATAATATTACTAAAAATTAGGAAAGAAAAAGACAATTCCAAAAGGACTTAAGCGTAGACACACGCACACTCTTATACGAAAACAGCCGCGATTGATAAATATCCAGCTGCACGGTTGGCGGTGATCTTTCTTTATTTAAACTTATCATAAACGCCGCGCGTTTTTGCATCTATTTTTCTTCTTTTATGTACGGAGCCGCGTCTAAGACGATGATTCTTATATATACTTAACAGGAGCGAATATATGAATCGCTTGTCATTATACAGTTATGATTATGCGCTTGGAAGATTTTTGTGTTTTTTGAAATGCGCTTCTCTTTTTTTTAATACATTTGTTATTATGTTTCTTTGTCCTCTACGAACGATGGATACCTTCGGTCATTTTTAAAGACAATCTTATAATAATCCCTTTGCATTATTAACTATATATAAAAATGGTTAGTACAATATATAAAAGCATTGCGTTAATTTTTGTAAATAAAAGGTTGATAAATCAATGTATGAAAGAAAATTTTATTGTGAGAAGAATTAAAAATTGTACATTGATATTCGTAACGAAATAACTAAAGCTATCCATCTTCTCTCGTCTCTCTTTTTGTCCAGTGAAGAGATACGACTAAAGAGAGAATTTAGATATTTTACAATTAGAATTCGCAGTGCAATAGCACCGATTCCAGTGCAATTTTTTGTTACATTTCTCATTCTCCCCCAAACGCTGGACGTCGTGGGTGAAAACAGCTTAAAAAACGTTGGTGTTTTATGTTTTTTCCCATAAGTTTTTTTAGGCACAATTTTTTTAATTTTGCATTATATATTTATAGTACAAAACTAACCTATCTATGTACAAAATATTTCGACGTAGGGCAAGGCGACGGAAGACTTTCTTGACTTTCTTAGTTTGTTTTGTTACATTTACAGAGATCTGCGAGGAAGATGAAGCGTTTAAGCTAGTATTTTAAAATGAAAACAAAAGAAGCCATTAAAAAACTGTTTCCTTGTATTATTATAAATTGTTCGTTTCCCGTGGCCATGCCCTTTAAGCTAAAAAAAGATCGTCGAGGCGCATTGTAGAAGAACAGAAAATCATATACACGCTATGTATATATAAATTGTTTAATCGCTCGCGCAGTTTTTTCTTTTTTATTACTTATTTATGTACAAATAATCGATGGTGTTCTACTCTCACTTTGGTGCGTGCCAATTCTCTTCGCTGCTCGATGACGCTTTGTCACTTTTCAATTGATATGTTTTTGTGCTCGCGGCAACTTTGTGCTTTTTTGCTCGATACCTCACAGCCGAACTTGGATTTAATTTGTGCTTTAGTTTATATAATGTGCATCTTTTTTCGATCGTCGACTGATTGTCTATTATTGAGTCTTTTAAGCGCCTTTTTTGGCTGATGGACAATCTTCATTACTACTTAAAAGAATTAGTATTACATAGTCTACTTTCGAAAATTAGTCATTTCTCTCTTATTCATTTAGTACAGCTTTTCTACATAGCAACATACTTTAATATATTAATATTAATGTAAAGAATTTTCAAAAGTGAATTTGCAAAATATTTTTTTAACCTACAATATTTGTAGTATGCAATTATTTATGTTAAAAAAACATACGTCACAAATAAACCAAAAGCAACGAAATCACCCTGTCATTAATTTAATATCGTTACGCCGTGTTTTCTATTATTATTAACTTTTTACAAAAAGTGAATATAGATACGCAGAAACTCTCAGAAGACTTTTCCCTAATCCGTGTAAAAATTGCTAATCTTCACAAAGGAAAAAGAATAAGCTTGATCATCACGTAACATGACGGGTCGTCGAGCACGCAATAGAGCAGAGGCACAAGCACCGTCACGCTATATTGATGTATACTTTTACGTCGTGTCTAGAGACCAATTTTATTTGTTTTTTCATACTTTTGTTCTTTCTCTTGTATTTTGGAAATGCACACAAAATTTTAGTAAATTTAACTTTATAGCTATACATTTAAATATTTTGTTGCACTTATCGTAAAAGTACTTAAAAAAGTATTTAAGTACTATATTTAAGAGCTTTTTAAAATACTTTATTTTAATTGATTTTATGTGACATAATATTTAAATGTGTAACTAAAATTTTTATAAATTACTTTTACAAAGTTTTGGAACTTCTAGGAAATTATAAATTTACTTCTACAATTTCTTTTAAAAATCGTCTCGCTCAATAATCGAATTCAGTCGGTATCACAGGTTTGCGATGATTACCAAATTTTTTCTGGATTTGATTTTTTTAATTCTTAAGAGCTTCGCGTTGAAAACGTAGATAAACTTCGAGAATTTTATGTATAAATTAAAAATTCTAAAAATGACACATTTGTCCCTAAAAAAGAAAAGTAGTATCGCAAATACAACTTCACCTATAAAAAAGAACCACTTGTATATATGTATTGCACAGAACAAGCGAGAATCTAAATTTTCTTCTTTTGTTTATTTACAATATTCATTTCTCCTAATGAATGACGAACAGCGCATCGAATGTCCCCAGAGGAAATAATGCGTTATATAAAAAATGCAAAAATTCTGTCATTAAAAACTCGTGGAATGAAAAAACTTTGATATATATCAATTTTTTTTATGGAAAAAATAGATGCGTGTCGTCTAAAATTTTCTTTTAAAAAAGGCGCGATAATTCTTCAATAGTAATAACAATAACAATAATAATAAACTTCATGATTATCTTTTTTTGGTTCTTACATTCTAAATTCCATTTAAAAATCTATCTGCCGATAAGGCTCCCGAGAAGAAAATTTGTGATTGATTGCTATGAAACTTGTTTGTATAATAAATTAGAAGCTGTAAAAGCGAGCAATATCACGAAAATATATAATATACTATTTTTTTAATATTTTAAGACTTACTATATTACAAAGGGTTAAAAATATCATACATAAATCAACTAATAAAGATATTGATATAATTAGGGAAGATATAACGAGATTTTATACAATGATTCTATAAGATAATGCTCACTTGTACGACCTTCCTGACATTGGCACATTTCTTTACATCAAAACAGACACTTATCTCATTATTTACACTATATTTTTGTTCCTGATTAATTATTTTATAAAATAAGCAATTCTATTCTTGCAACTATTTACAAGAAAAAATGCTTTTCTCAAAGAATTGTAAAAAAGAATTTACCAAAAATTCTTTATCAAGTCTTTAAGACCATAGCGTCATCTACGGTGTAACAGCTTAACGTCTACTTCAACATTTTTCCTTTGTAATTTATTACAAAAATAAATAATTTATAAAACAATCAATAACATTATTGACGCTTTCCCAAGAAAAACTTCAAAAACCATTGCGACAGCGTCCGCTGTCCTATCAAAACAAACCTAACCTCACACAGCCACCTTGTCAAAAAGCGTCAATCGACAAAAATATCCAGCATAAATAGAGTCACATGCACTTGTAACCAATCACCTCATTCTTATCGCCCTCGGCCACGCAAACATAACTTCCAACAAGGGACACCGGCGCGTTTTTCTCGTTAATAAAAAAAAAAACACGGAATAAGATACAAGCAACAACGACGACACTCGCGCAACCCAAAGTACACCCGAGAGTTTCTGATGCGCGTACTCGCAATGGAAGTATATATCTCGTCAAGTCGTCCATTTATGTGTGCCGTTGCTTGCTGCATGGCGTCGCATTAGTTGTTTATTTATTATTTTTTTTTTTCAACAAACCCCACCCTCCTACCACGTGTACGAAAGGACAACGCGGTCAGTTTGTGTATAACAACAATGGTAGACGTGTGTGACGCTGTGATCCACCGTCCCATTACTCGCTGGCTGCCGCTGATTTTCTCAGGTGCAGCTCCGAGGCGGCGATGCTTTCACCCTTGACGTAGTAATCGGCAGCTTCGCGCCGCCTCACGTTGCTCTGGTCCGACGTCGCGTGGCCGTTGGCGAGCTTTCCGTTGGAGGTTACGCCGTTGCTTGACGCCGCTGCCGCTGCTGCTGCCTTCGCTGCTACCGCTAGAATGGAGAGATCGTTTTGTTAGATTTCGCGTCGTTATTAATATTTTATGAAATTAATGTAAGAATAATTTAATTGTGATAAAAGAGATTCGCGGTTTTGAAGTATACAGTTGGCTCGTGATTTCAGTAGTAACAGCCCGTTCGGTCTGTCTGGAGCTGTTACTACTGACCGAGTTTATATGAATAACTTTTTTTTAGTGCTGTTAACTCTGCGATATATTATAAATTTACTACTTAATGAGATTTGAAAAATAATTAATTATTATAACTGGCATAATTATCAGAATATTTAAAGTAATGTTATTTTAAAATTTTCTTTAACGTTCTAGCAAACCCATGATACTGCTATAAGGAAAGAAAAGTTTGAATCAGGTTTCATTTTTTCGATATCAGTGCACACTCCCATAACTTATCCGCTGAGCGCAAAATACATATTCCAGCCGCTATTTTGCCAAGTGAGGCCGCATTGATTTTTTCATCGCTCAAATTTCGAATTCAATTTGCAACGTATTTTTTCTAATCGCCGAGACTTAAACGTACGCTGGTGCGCAAGATATTTTGTAAACGATCGAGTGATCGTGCGATTACATAAAACTGGTTCTTTTAAGTAGTAACGGCAGAGTTCGAACGGACAAGCCCGTCTGAAGCAACAAGACGAAAGAATTTCGTTTCGATTTCTTGGTCGAATGTATCATAGATATCTTATGAATCATACTAATTGTGCAAACTCGAAGTGACTTAGGACTAAATAGGTTGATATTTGAATTGCGATTTAAAATTGTAATACGATATGTATTCTTTTTTATGAAATTAATATTTACATAATTTTAAATTAAAAAGCTCGTTTTTCAAAAAAAAAAATCACAAATCTCTTTAAAAAGTGTGGTATTTTAAAAAACTTTCTGTCGTGTCTATGAACATATTTATTTCTATAGCTCGTATTTCCTAGTACGAAGAAATCTCATACGACTTAAGTGATTATAAAAAGTGTTTTAAAAATTCATACGTCCACAGTTATAAACTCTTCAAACTGTGAGAGTTAAAAGAATTTCCAAACGAAATCTTTTTACATTGGACTTTTAAATCCTAATAAAAAACCAATTTATTCAACGTTACTCATTTAAACACCGAATTCTCCTATCAAATCTGAAACAATAAAAAAACATCTTACCTGCAGCCTTCTTTGCCTTCTGCTGGTAGCTCTGCTGGTAGAACTCCCTGAACAAGAAGAAGAACATGACTGCGTGCATTCCGATCCACCAGACGAACGCCTTGGGGTAGTTGCAGTCGATGAAGAGCAGCTGGAACGCGTGGATCATGATAGCTACGAACTGAAGCATCTGGAAGGCAGTGAGGTACTTCTTCCACCAGAGGTAAGGCTGGACCTTGGGACCCAGGGCGGACAGCAGGTAGTACGTGTACATGATTATGTGGACGAACGTGTTGAGCAGACCGAAGAAGGTCGAGTGGCCGCCTGTTTTGGAGGATTAATTGAATCGTTAGTGGACTGGAGATTAGAGTTTGATTAGGTATATCAATTAGTTTGATTGTTAACTCGTTACACGTATTATGACTTATGTAAAACAAAGTGAAATCTAAATTTGAGGGAATTAGATATGGTTTGCAACGCGAACTATTTTACGCATTTACCTATGCGTGTATTATTGCCGCGGTAACGTTTTATTTACTCGCTTTTGTCGATTCGACTAATGAAGGACCAAATATTTACGGATTGCGTCAAACCATTTCAAATTTATTCTCGTAATTACACCGCGCCTTTCAAAATTGGTATCATCCAAAGCCGTTCAAACAGCAATTTCCAAATGCAAGTTACATAAGCTACATGATTTCTTTCTGGGATCATCCAAGCTAATTTCCGAAACTTGATGAAACATTTCCCAATCGCTCGAAATTAGCGGCCACGAAAATCAATTCCCAATCCCAGCGATCGTGACACTTACGCAGCGACGACGCGATCGATCATAAAACCTCGATAAATTTTCCGAGTTTGCTTGATAAAACATCATCATCCGCGGCATTACGGCATTAAATTAAACTTTTCCCATCCATTCGATCATTTCTGACGCTCGGCAGGGTTTCAATTATCCGGGAATATCACCTACTTTCTAAATTGCTTTACATCACGGCTAAAACGACAGGAGATATCATTATATCGCCGGCGCAATTACGATGCTTTGACACCCATCGTAATAGCTCGCTTGATTGTTCTGGAATACCGAAAAATGCACGAAAGCCGACTACCGCGTTGGGATAATGCTAGGATGGAAATCTTATTATTCGAATTCAGAGAGATTTTTTTTTGCGTTAGAGCCGTGGTTTTCCATTGCGTAACAGTGAATATTCCGTAGTCTTATTCGTCGGCAAGTATCATTTTAAAACGTGAATCTTTTTTGCTATTACTAGGAGCTATCGAAAACCAAGTCTTATTCAATTATAAACCCGTACTAAAGGAACTCAACGAAGCGAAAACCATATTGTCACTCCGATCAAAGGCAAATTTAGAAAAGCCACTTTTCGTATCCAGCTTGCGTAATCATCTCTCGCGCCTTCCACGAGCGTCATTGTAACGCCGGACAATTTCACTTTCAGCTCCCGCTATTTTTCCCGAATCAATTTCAGATTAAGCGATTTTGCGCTTGATTGATCGCAGCCAGCCCAGGAAGCACTTACCGGGTGTGAACTTGACGCCAAACCAGACTGACATGGGCATGATGCCGTGATGGATGACGTGAAGCGTGGACACGTGATCGTTCTTCTTCCTCAGGACGAAGAATATCTGGAGAGTGAGAAAAGATTGTAATGGTTTTGCATTGATTGAGGCCGTTTGTAAACAGGAAGGCTTCTTTTATGAATAATTTCAGTTTTTGTCGAGGCTTTTTTGAGGAGCTTAAGCTTTACTTTTTACGTAAGGTGATAAAGGAAGTGAATTGGTAGGAAAATTAAGAGGTTTGATATACATACCGTGTCCATGAACTCCGTGAATTTAGAGAAGTAGTACCACCAGCTCGCGTGGACCATCTATTATTTCGTGGCGTTGCAAATAAGAATTGATTAGTACAATATATCGATCGTGTAAGATTGCTTCAGTATTAGAAAAGAAAAAGTAACAAAGTGCTCTATCAGTTTAGTTCCATCACAACTACATTTATAATATTACAACAAAGTAAATTTACAAAAAAACAAATGAACTTGCAAGAAAATTTTCAATACTGATTTTGCATTTTGCACGTAGGTAAGTCAGTAAGAGTGCATCATAAAAAGTGATTGTAAATCAGCGTGTCGACGTCGTAAAGATATTTTGTATGTTTTGTATGTATTTTGTAGGATACAACACGTATAGTTTAGCCGCTGATTTATTTGCTCGGATAAAAAAACGTTTATTTATGCCCGACGAAAAAAAAGGCCATTACACTTGAACCCCAAGCGCGTCTTCCCACTCGTCCCCGTCCTTATTTACATAATTTATTATCCCCATTCAACGAGCCGTCATTGATGCTAATGAACAAAAAACCTTCCCAATAATTTCACACGCTCGATCGAATTTTCCAATCGCGACTGCAAATCCGACCCCAATTTCCTCATCCCGCAATCACCGCGTAACTCTAAATCTCAAAATAAAAAAAAAGAAACGAACCCGTATACTAAAATTTTCTCAAACTACAGCGAGCAAAAGTAATCAGCCAGCCGGACTTGGGCAGTAAAGTTTTGTACGTGTGTGCGTGCGCGTGTAATCTGGCAATGGGTCCGGTGTAACATGGTAACGTGCAGGCGTGCGTGTGTCGTAAGTTTTCTTTTTTTTTTTTCTCTTTCAAGTCGCCTAGGCGATTCATACATTGAGCAGGTGCGCAAGAGAGTAAGAGAGAGGAGAGAGAGAAAGAGTAGAGTATATATAAAGTGCGAGGCGCGTGCGCGCGTGTTACGTGGTGTTAATTGCAACAGGCCTAATGAGAGGAAGGTCCATGTACGTGTGGCTGTTTTAGGAGGTGACATTTATATGTATGTATGTACGTTTGTATGTAGGCGTGTATATATGTATTAGGCGTATTAAGGTTAACATGCGGGTGACTTTTGCTTTGTTTAGAGTGAGTTTTGGGAAGGCTTTTCTGGGTGAAAGCGAGTTCCCTTGTAGTTTTTGGATGAATTTTATTTACAAGAAGATTTTTGGTGGTTTGTTAATTAGTTTAAAAATTGATTATGTTGATTGGATAAGTCGTAGTTGAAATTTGGCTTAAGTAAATCGGTTTTATTTATTATGTTTTTTATATGTTAATTGGGTTTGCGGACGTCACGGATTGATGGCACTGAGAATCATAAACGTCAATTATTTTTATTGGACTTTTCGAACTCAGTAAAAAAGAAAAGTTCCTATTAATATTGATGACGTTAGTTTCTGTCAGCTATCTTTATGGTGTACTTAAAATCTCGTAAAACGGATGACCGGCCAGCCATCGGTTAGATAAAGTTATCATTTATATAGAATAGGAACTCTGTTATCGAAAAAAAACTGCCTAATATTATGAAAATATCGGTTACGTTATAAGCACGGTTGCATCTTCAGTTCTCGTAACTTTTTTCAAAAGTTTTATAATTAAGCCTTCCGAGTATCAACGTTAGGATCGATAGCAAAAACACGTTATAAAATAGTTAAGACATTGAAATTGCGAAAGAAAGTTTCGGAGTCGACGAAAAAACTTAAGATAAATTATGGTCTCTTTCAGCCGACAAATGTAAATTTTGTCACGATTTTCTATAATTATAGCACATTTTTCGTAAAGTGGTTTAGTAGGCCAACTGGAAGCCTGCTATTGCAATCTTTCAAATGGTATATATGTTCAAATTGGACCGTCAACAGATGCTGAAATAAAATTTATTGCATTTTTATGAAAATTTGAGCCCTTTTAGGACAATAAATTCGTTATAAATTTTGAGATTTTGAACGATTAAATGAATTAGGATGAAATCTCTAGGCTAATAAGATCTAGACTGCAAGGTATGCAATCTGAATTTCCTAATATTTCATTAGGAGAACAAAACACGTACTACTGTAACTTTTATGGCGGTATTTTTTTCCAAAACTACTCGGTAATTACGTTCATTAATGTTTATGCATAACTAGTCTTCGCGTGAAATAAAAGCACTGCAACAGGAATACTGCCTCTTGGGTCAACGTTACAACATACGAAATTAAGGAAAAAAACATAGATTTTTTATGATCTTAGAAAATTAAAATAAATTGAATAGATATATTCTGTATGTCAAGAATCTTTTTACGTTAGGTAGTTAAAAGTCTAAAATTTTAAAGTTGCCAATAGAATATTTTATATTCCTAAAACCTATTCTTATTTAATGTTTTTTTTAATTGTAAAAGTATTGTCAAACTTGAAACATTAAAAACAATACATATTTTTAAAGATTTTATTTTTTATCGATAGTTGCATTCTTGTTTGATTGCGTTTTAATACCTGCCGATCAATTAGTTTAAAAAAAAAACTCACGCGACCGATCGATCTCATAATTAGCCTCTCGACACTATAAACAAAACAAAAAATGTCCACAACTCAATCAACGGATGTAAAAACAAATCCCGCCAATTGCCAAAAAAAAAGTCACAACCAATCAAATCGGTAATTCTCGCGTCCGAACATTCATAAATCTGCATAAAACTAACCCACGGCATTAGACCGGCTTTGAAATTCGGGCGCGCTTTCTCCAGCCCCGGCCGCCTAAAGCAGACAGTCTCGTTTTCTTATAGCGTAGAAATTCTTAAATACCGGTGCGAGCACGTATATATGAAGCGGCAGGCCAAAATCGGCGGCATGGGGACAACACCTTATGTCATACCGGCGCGATCGGTTGGCGCAACTCGCCTATTTGTACCGATCGATTTTATACCGGATCGATGCCTAGACTTAAAGGCCGAAGCCAGGCTGGTTGGCTCTTTTTCTTCTTCTCGGGATTTTGATTTGCCCGACTGACCTAGCTTAACCTGCATTTTCGATATGGAGATCGGAGCAGGCAGCTGGTTAACGAAGCGTGTTGAGTTGAAATGATCGTTTAAGGTTTTGCAGAGGGGAGACATGTGTCTTTGGGATTTATATTGATTAATTTACTTTTTTTATATTGTTTTAGCGTTTGATAGCCGTTTATTAAATTTATGTTTAGAAATTTTATAAGAATCAGTGAAGATTTGATTGCTCCGATAGGTTATTAATTATTTTTCATGACACGACTGAACGCCATCTTAATTTATTGTCAATGTCTCTTAAATATAATTAAACATATTTTTACGTGGTAAATATACATGCTAATAGGATAAGCTGGGGTTTGTATTGGCAATAGTTTGATGCTAGTAACAGCTCAAATTCACGATAGCGATAATTTATTACATGTATCATTTTTCAAGCAAAAAGCCAGGTTATATTTTTTGTTATTTTATGTATACTAAATTACTGAGTAGCATATAAATATCATATCTTATCCATAAGTAAATTATAATTATTAGAAGAAAATACGAATTAGGTTTTAGTTACTAATTATTTAAGAAGTAATAAACTTATGTAATACAATGTTAGTTGTTTAAGGTAGCTCTTGCACAAAAGTAAAATAAAAAAGAATTGAATAAAATTATATCAAGGAGCAATATTTCACGACTATTATAAAAACTAAAAATAAATATGAAATCATTATAATTCATTAACTATTTCAAATTGCTATTCAAATGTTCAAACTGAAAAATGACACTAAAAAATAAATATAAACGAGCTGGATTCCAAAAAATATGTCTTATAATGTTTATTTTAAGTTACAAGTTAGATATTAGGTTATAATGAGATTAAAAAGCTATTTTTATTGACTTTAAGGCTTATGGTACCAATCCGCGTGCAAGATCTACCTACTAGATACATAAATAAATATTTATTTATGAAATATTATAAGCAAAGTTTTTTAGTTTAGCAATAAAATTAAGCATTTTAGTATTGGTTCACACTATTGTAAATCTGTCACACTTCTTTGATGTTTTAATATTAAGTACATCGGATTTTGTCTTGTAAATACTTTAAATTCTTTAATACTAAGTGTATTTTATTACTTTATTGTGCAATGTTTTGAGTGCAGTACTTATATTTAAATTCAAGATTATAAAAAATAATGTAATTCTTAGATACATACATATACAATGTCAGTGAGTGAAAATAATGTGCAAATAATGGTGTGATAAAATAATTTATCTTACGCATAAAGAAGATAAAATATCAACGCATGATGTTAGGCTCAACGAAAAACTTTCTAGTGACTAAATAGAAATAAAAATATTTGCAATCAGATTCTAAGATTGCGTCTTTTATTTAATCAATACGATAAAATTTGTATTTAAAATAAGCAAATGAAATAACTTTATATATTATTTACAGAATTCTAAATTTATTCTTTAAACTTAATAAGAAATTAAAGATTCATAAAAAGAAAAATGCATATTAAACAATAAAAATACATGAAAATATTGTCACATTGATCATACCGCCCAAATCATGCGTCTCTATTCTTCCCTCTTTCTGCATAACCAAAATAGTATTTACATAAAGATCAACAATAATGCAAGACACACAGTGTAAGTAGTGGTAAATCGTGTTAATAAAGGCATTCTCGGTAAACCCACCCGTAATACTTGGGGCCGATCGCTGTAGTCTACAGGCTGACACCTTAGAGAATAATCACCCGTCAGCCATCCGGACATTGCTATCTGTAACCACAACCGCCCAAAGGCCATCGAACCGTAAATCAGAAATCAACATAGCCAAGGCCATTCAAATTAAAAAAAAAAAAGATCATCGCCAAAATACGCAGAGATACAAAATACAAATGTATCATGCGTGGATGCGCTTCCACTTCCTCCTGCAAAGATATTATAATAGTTCGACCTTCACCGCGTCTGCGCCCTTTTGTAATTGCATTATCATTATTCGGTTCTACCATTTGCTGATATAAAAAAAAAAAGATTAAATGTATACATGTGGTGATGCACAGCACAGCACAGCCTTGGGAGTTTTACAATAGCAGCTTGGACGCATGTATGAGTGGATATATATTTATATATATATATGTATAATTGAAGACAGATCGGTCCTTGAGAGGCAAGTTTTTTTTATCCCTCAAGCCTTGAGAGAAGAGACGTTCTTCGAGAGCGAAAAAAGGAGCCGCAGCGCATAATGGCACTTGCACCTGAGTTCTTTGACTTCGCGTGGTTATTAATGAAGGAATTCACTTCCGTGGCTCGCGCTTTAAAATGTAATTATTTTGCTTTTTTGCCTTACATTGTCGTGATTTAATTATCATAAAAGATTGAGTTTCATAATGACGTTCGTTTAAAAGCATGCATAATTTATGATACTATTGATGTCATTTTATTTCGATAATTTGCATAAAAGAATTATACGCTGCTTGATAAAAGTGTTTTTGAAAAAATTTTAATATTAAAGATAATTATTATTACATTAACTATGATATTTAAGAACCAAAAATGAACATCCTTTTTTCAGACTAAAAAAACGTCTTCTCGTTAGCTACTCATTGTCATGAGCGACCCATCAATAACGTATATAATACAGCATAAGTTTATGTATAAATAGTTAAATAGGTAAATAAATAAGTAGGATAAAAAAGTACAGGAATGGATGGTAGACTGGTGAAGGATGTTCCTTTAACATTAATTATAGATTGTAATCATACAGTTCAACTACAATCTACAGAAACGACTTTACAGGATGCTGTATATATTTACATTATGCTGAAAAATAATGTTAGTTACAGAATTACAGAAATTATACGTATGAGCTAGGCATCAAAAAAATCAAAACATTTCTAATCACCGTTTTCAATGTCTACGGAGAAAATTTGAAAACAATCATATCACTGACAATTAGCAAATCAAAACGGTCATCGCCATCAAAGAGTTTATGAGCAGCGAACAATAAGTGTCGCACGGAATAAATAAGCTCGACGCTCGACAATAAAAGTCATTATTCGTCATTGAGCGCTTACAAGAGATGCCTGAATTACGAATTCTTACTTAATTCGGGCTTCTGTTTTGTAACCGGCTTCGATTTGACCTGAGAATATGAACTTGCTTATAATAACTTTTGGAGCAGCGCGAAAACTTTTCCATTCCCCCGTTTGCCTCACAATTATGTTTGTCATTCGTGTGAAATTCCACGAGGTCGGATGTATTCGCGAAGGATCATTCTTGAATATATTTTGGGGCTGAATTTAACTTGAATTGATAGATAACCGGTTTTATTAATATTTATTGTCGATAGAATACGTCTTAAAACGGAAATTCCATAGATGGTTATTCTATGGTAATGTTTTGATGTACGAATAAAATATTTTGATGCCCACTCATAAGAGTATGAAGAAATGAATTAACTGTAATATGTGGGATAATAATAATTGAAAAAAGGAAGGAAATACACACTCTGATTGAATAAATTACTAAAATATATTGAATAATTATTAAAGTTATTCTATCTAAAGATGTTAATTAGGCGAAAAAGGATTTTCTGCACGATTATTAATAGAATTTAAACTTTGATAAAACGTTTAGGAAGTTTATATGTAATTGAATAAGAATGCAAGTAATATAAATTTCATTGATGTCCAACAAGCTATTTTGAAGTCTATTGTACAGAATATAGAATAAAACTATAATAAATATTTCTCAAAACCTTGTAGCAAGATATTCTGAAATAACAATATATTTTTTAAAAATCAGTGATTTTCACAAGTAGATTGTAGAAAAAACAAAGAGATTAAGAAAATATGCCTATTTTATGCTAATCAATGAATTTTATTGTGGGTATCAAATTACAAATTCAGTGCTGAACATAATAATTAAATTATTCAATTGCAATGATTTGTGTAGGTACCTGTTGTTTTGATTCGCAAGGTCTTGACATCGAAAGACAAGGTCGACTTTCTTAAAAATCTTCCTAGCATAATCTACAAAATATTATTTCATAATCGTGCACAAAATCAATTTAAAAGTACATCATTAACTATAGATTTTTTAAACGACCTTTAAGTAAAAATAGTCAATAAATAACTAAAAATCACGCGAATTAATTGATGCAATTATACAATCATCAAAGATTCAGAGTATGCAAAGGATAAAGATCCAATCAAGAAAAAGTGAATTCAGGAAAAAGAATAAAAATATAGGAAAATATGATGATAAAATGGATAAAATGCGTATAATTATTAATCTAAGCCGAAGGCTCTACCCCAATGATAGACATGATATCGGCCAGTAACTTAGCCTCGATGCATTCCAATATATATATAATACAGAAGTACAGAATGTATGCATATTCCATCCAAAGCCCTTTTTTTAACATAAGGCCAAAATTACTTATATCTAAGAGAAAGAGAGACAAATGATTAACGTCTCGTTGGTCTCTGTCTCTATATATACAAATCATCAAAAAAAAAAACAAAGTTCTTTATAATAATCATTTTTTTAATTCGTCGTCATCGTCGTCAGAAGAATATAATCAGCTACAGTCTGAAAGAGATATTGGAGGCTTGGGACGACGAACTCACCCTTATTGCCGACGGACTGTCGGTATTGTCAACCGGTTGGCAGCGGAAACTATACTCGCCCCACCAGCCGCCCATCAGGCACTGCATACATTTCACACGACAAGTTTAATTTTTCGATTCTTATGTGTGTATATATTAGACTAGCAGTTTGGCTCCTTTTAGTTTATTGCCTTTTAGATGAGCGAGCGATAGATTTTTTGTATTGTAAAGAAGTTTGTTAAATAGTAAAGAAATAATAGTTTTTTTTTTTTAATATTTTGATGTGCATATTTATGAACATTTTAAAAATTCGATCGCTCGCCATCACACACTATATGTAGCTAAGTTATAAAGCCTAAGTTACAGCACAAGATTTTGCAAAAAAATTGTAAATAAAATGATTTTATAATACTATCCATAAATATTTCAAGTAGAATATTAGCAGAATTGATTTTTTTTTTTAGCAAAGTAGAAAATGTTTGTAGCGTTTTTACAAAAGATATAGCTTTGTGGAACAACACTACAATTTATACACTATACACTACCTCACTTCAAATCAGCAAAGGTAAAATAGACAGAGTCCAATTTAGAAGAAAGAAAAATCAATATTTACATCATAATCATACCAGAAATTTATCATATTAAAAAAAAAGAGTTCGCGCAGTAAAGGCAACTGTAAGAAAATAGTATTTTACATTAATGTACATTAAAAAATCTGAAAAGTGATCTTACCTCGTAAAATAACCACGCCGAGAATATAACTTGGAAGAGGTTATACGCTATGAGGACATTCTTGAGCTGGAAGGGTTTACGGTTTTCCATAAGTTTGGGCCCCAGAACCTTAACTGTGTAGACGTACGACAGGCAGATAAATAGCGTATAGAACGGTGAGCTCATTAGGAACCAATTTGTTGTGCGTTTGTCTAAAATATTAGTTGGATATATAGTTATTTGCAAAAAATCGTTTTATAATTTACGTTCGAATCATATTGAGTAGTGTAAAGGTACAGTATAATACCATGCAATTTTTGTTTTACATAATATTTAAACAATATTTACCAACGGTTATATAATAAGTAAATAAATTAATTTTATTGAATGATGATATAAAATCATGTCAAAACGTTAAAATGTCTATCAGAAATCAGATTTACTAAATACAGGTATAGATTTTGTTCCTCAATAAAAATTTCCCAAAATCAATTTTTGTTTCATCACACCTCAATAAAATTTTCTAATAATTCTTCGAAAACATGATGCAACCATATAAGTAATACGTAAACCCGCTAGAAGTAAACTTTAAATAATTAAATAATTCAAAAATATTCAATTACTAAAAAATTACCGAGTAAAAGAAACTGAGTAAACTAAACCTTCACGGTAATTCAAACATCAACAACATCGAAAACCCAGAGTCATCCAGCAAAATGATCAGAGCAGATTCCTTATAAAGAACGAGAAAAATAGTCAACGCTAAGAAAGAAAAAACACTGGAGTACACGGGAACATTAAACTTTCATTGATCCTAAGTGCATCCCAAGCATGCGAGCCGTTCCTGCAAGTCATCGCACAGCTCTAGGTACAATGTCCTGCGCTAAAACGATTTCAAGGGCGAGCTCAGGCTCTTCGCGAGTCACGAGTGAAAGGGAACGGAGGCAACGAAAGCGAAACTTGATATACGCGCGCTGCCGCAGGTAGATCGAGCACGACGATGTGATTGTGCGAGAGGATAAACCTTTTATCTTGATTAAAGGTACCGCTGGATGTATCAGAATGGTTGGAATTCGAAATGCGGCTGGCGCTGGTTTAACAGAAGCACCTGGCTGTTAATCGCGTTAGCAGGTGTAGTCGAGATTGCGGGAATACGGATCTGATGTTACAATGAGTTCGTTTGTATACAAACAGCTTTAAAAGGATACGTAGTCTTTTGTGAAACAGCATAAAGGCCTGGTCGTCAATTACGGCAATTAATTATGAAACCGCATTATTAAAATGGACTTTT
Organism: Eupelmus urozonus; assembly: GCA_900480035.1. NCBI lineage: Eukaryota > Metazoa > Arthropoda > Insecta > Hymenoptera > Eupelmidae > Eupelmus > Eupelmus urozonus. Next base: position 42,754 of record UELX01000772.1, read on the forward strand.
CAAATTTGTCCGTTGAGCAATTCCAGTAGCTAATGAGCTCGCGCTAATCACGAAAAGGGAGAGTAACTTCCAAACGAAGTATCCAATTTCAGAATAACTGTAATTGCCGGGTTTACATGGCTGCGGGTAAACGAAACTATTTATCCGACACCGCAATGAAGTTGTAGTACCTCAAACGCAGGAATAAACCATTACCAGTCTGGTAGACAACCAAATCTTCATTAACCACGAGCATCATTACATCTCGTGCACATGCCTGCATCATTAAAGTCTCTTTTCATTAAGCACGTGAGTCGAGCTCTCGTGGAAAATGACGAAACTATGTGTACCTATTCATTATGATTTAGCTACGCCAAAGGAACGTTAAAAAGTGAAAAAAGGTCGTAGCGATATTTCGTTGTCCCAAGTAGGATATTCTCATCGTGATGGTGACCTTTCATCGACCAGTTGCAATCTCTTATATTTCTGACTCGGAATGACTACTCAGAATTAACGATTTCTTGCTTATTCATGGCAGGATCCGGAACCGCATTAACGTCGCCATCGAACACCACTCGAAATGTAAATCCGTCATTACACCTGCTTCCCTGTACGCTGATTCCAGGTATAACTCGAACGAATAGACACACTCGAACGAAAAAAAAATTGAAGAGGATACAAAAAGATCGAGGACCTTGTTTGAAGGGGTCAGTGGACTGACCCTGTCTGTTGTGCCGAAGGTCCTTTTTCAAACGCTCACTGGATAAAAAAGGAGTGGGAATTATCGTGTGTTTGTTCACGAGATGACACATCGCCATTCTCGCCTTTTACTTTTGCAGAATTCTTTTGCCGACTTTATTATCATTACCATCATCATCATCATCGTCGTCGTCGTTGGTACTGACTACTCCTTCCCATAAAGAGAGAATGCAGATGAATGTGCATCATCGAGTGTAATTATTGACTTTCCTTTGACGTAAGTTATTATGCTGGATATACTTGTTGAATATGAATAAACTCGCGCCTCTCTAGCAAATGGTTTTATTCTTTTATTTCATTTACCAGGGGCAATCATTTATTGCGAGATTTTTTTATAAAGAAATTAGTTTTTCCGTTTCTTTTTGCCACGATTTGAGGAAGATTTATGAAGGTATTTGAATCGTAATAATGCGATTTTTATGCAACGAAGCATAACATTTCCATAATATCAAAAGAACTATTCGTTTTTTATCAAAACTGAAAAATTAATTATGAACTTTCATTTAGTGCAATAGTACTATTTATTTTCTAACCTTCATAATAAACGACTGAAAATAGTATTTTGACAAAATTGACTTTTATTTTCTATTCAGTTTAAGTTAATTGCAAGACGTGACTTGCACAACGGTCAGTAACACGAAAAAAGCCGTAAAATTAACAGTTACGTTGTACTGATATTTCGGAATACGAAATTTAAATAGACGGAATTTTCATTCATCATCCATGTCAATATATCGCGAGAGTTTCATAATATTATGATTTGCTGACCCGTAGAGCTTGAAGTTCATTTGGTTTGTATACTGATTTATTAAAAACGTTCCCTCATACTGTCTGAATAAGATTCAAATGCCGCTAATTAATCAAGAATGCTGGCGCCATTGTGAAACCTCGAACGCACCAAAGCGCAAGTACTAATTAACAGCGTAACACATCTAAATAATTCGTTAAAAATATTTTCAGTCGCGTTAAAAAAACGTCCTCGCCGCGCGTTTCGTCAACTAAATTCCCAGTTACTCCTGAAAGCCATAATTTAACAGACACCTCGTCGCTACCAAACAGACACCTAATCACCACACCGCAACTATACATTCCAACTATCCGTAACCACCTAACTTAGCCAATCCACAGCGTCAACCACACTTTTTCAACTCCCATCATCCACCCAATCAGCTGTCACCCGAATCGCCGATTTCCAAACCGATCGGCCAAAGCAGCGTCGAACGAAAACAATACCCAGAGAGGCACTCGCGCTCCTATATAGATAATAGCAGGCGTGCTAACTTTCACCTCGCATCCATTGAGGCAGCAGCGAGCGCGCCTCGTGACCCCTTTGACGCTCGCTGGGCTAACGTCCTTGATCGAGAACTTGCGCTGCATATCAATCGGCGCCGCGCGCTCGGCTATATAGTCCGCTATGAGCGAGCGCCGATACGTGCGCTCCGTGAGGCCGGCTCGTAAAAGGACCGCGACGGCGCGCGGCTTAATGCAGCGTGGAAGATGACTTTATTGCGTCGAGGTGGTTGATCGGTGTGGATTGATGAGTTCACTTTTAGTTAGAGAATACCGATTTTCTTGATTTTCATAAAGCAATCGATGACGCTGCAAGAAAAAACTTTGAGCCTATCTTGAAAATGCTGACCAGACTTTGTTCAAATATTTTGTTTCTGGTTTTTACTTTTAAAGCTCGCTATCAGTTACCGATCTCAGACCGAGTCCATGGGAAAGCGCGAAAAAGAAGACAGCGACCGTATGGGAGCGAGAAAAAAAAGCGACGCGCTCTGACGCAAGGCGCGTCTTTTGCGCAAGCCGAGAACACCAAGAGAGGATCCTCAGAGAGCGCAACGCGCATTTGTGCGTGTGTATACACACACGCCTGCGCGCGAAGACTCGAAATCGGCGAGCCGCCGCACGAATATACAGTGCGGCATTAATAGACGTACGTGTGCGGGCTAGGGATCAAAGCGTAGTCGATACGCGCTGGAATTTTCAGATCGCTGATCGTTCACTGTGTATACCTTGAAATTAAGCTTTTTTGTCTAGTGATAAAAAAAAAGATGAGTAAGTAGAGCGAGAGTAATTACCGATCTATTACAGCAGACGTCGAATCTATCATAAACAAAGAGCTCGAAGCATCGCCAGATGAAATACCGATTTTCTCGGAAAAGCTAAAAGAACAATCGGAATCCAGAAATAGTCAGGGTCAGCCGGTTCAGCCGGCGACTGCGCCATAGCCAAAGGCAAACAAAGTCGCGCGCGTGCACAAGTGCCTCGCTAATGAAGTTCTCAGGCGCTAAACAGGACCTTCGCACAATATACCGTACCTTTACACACACACTCGACGAGTCCGCGCGAGTGCAAACACATAAAGCAAAACTCACCTGCATGCTTGTCTAGTATCTCGTGGAACCGGTCCACGAACTGCATGACGATGGACATTTTGCCGTCGAGGACGAGCCTTCCGCCGCCGAGACTCGCTGAGCTTTCTCACCCGGAAATGCTTCGTCCTGCAACAAACGAGAAAGAGAGGCATGATTAATTTTTAATCGGGAAGGGGGGACCTTGGATCGCCGGACGGCGATCGGTTATTAATAAGCGAGTTTTATGTATATTCAGCGATCGCTGATTATCGGGCATGTGGTTTTTTTAAGCGCGCAACGTGAAGGAAGTGATGATAGGCATTTTTTCAGACGATGATTTTTTTGCATGTTTGCGTAGAGAGCTTTGCAAATGACTTTATGGTCGAGGCAAATTAATTAGGCGCTGATTATGGACTCTTATAGCCGCCTGATCGGTTTTCAATTTTAATTTTAAAATCATTTTCTTACGGAATAAACTGTGATTGTTTTGGTACTAGGAATATCGAGTTTTAGTCTACATAATTCAGAATGTTCTATGATTTTCAAATGAGCTGTTTTTTAAAAATTCAATATTGTAAATATTTTCAATATATATTGTGAATTTTTTTTTTTTTAGATTTTTTTTGTGTTTGTTTAGAGGATACAAATAATTACTAATTGTATATTTTCAACATATTATATAGATATTACACACTACATATTATATTATATACTACATATATTTAGTTGATTTAAAATTGTTCTTACGTAGTAAAATTGATCATATACAATTGACGTTCAATTGACAATATTTAGTACCATGTACGGTAAAATATTATTTCGCTCGCTACTCATATTTATCGCCCGTCATGTAAAAAGTGTCACTTTACGCCCGCTTATAAGACCAGAAGACATACTGTATATAACATAAACTTCATTCCTCACGATTAATATAATACATCATTTTCCGCAGTCCGTTGAAACCAACCAGATCGCTTACACACCGTATCAGGCCCAAGGCCGGCAAAGTCGAGTGAAATTCTTTCGAGACAAAGATGATCCTCGATTTATCCTCGCCGAAGACGAGGAAAAAAAAAATTGCAGAAAAGTTGGCAATGAGGATCGGCACGCGACGACGACAGTGCGCTGCGCTGTGCTCTCCCGCGTCGGCGCAACCGCCTCTCTTTGTCTCTCTCTTTCTCTCTCTTCTACGCGCATGTTTAAAGTCTCTTGCTATATACAAAACGTGATCGAGGGCGTATTACTTAACGCAACCTCTCTGTACGTGCGCGTGCACTAGCCGCTTTGAGGTTAGGTGCGCGCTCGGCACGAGAAATCGAGGCCACGTAGCCCGCACGAAAATTTCATCGAAATCGAAAGCTCGCGACATTGACATCTAAATATTGCAGATGCGCGGAGAGGTTAGGTTGGACGTTGGTCTGTGCCGATTATTTTGGGGTTAGACTGTATATAGGTGCCCGGTGAGGTTAGGTTGAGTTTTCGTATGAGTAAAAGACGCGTGTTTTGAGTGGTTATTATTTTCTGTCTGGCTGCGTGGGTGGTTCTTTTGTAATTCACTGGATGTGGATGGATTGAGAAGAGGAGGTGATGTTTGAGGGACTGTTTTCTGTTTGCATTGCAGAGGATGTAAGATGTGCTTCTTACGTTATTGCAAATTTAACGAATGCGTCAGAGACGGAATTGTTTTCTTTTAATTAACGAGAAAGCATGCAGAATAATTGTTTGAAATAAATAATATATGTTGCTGATTTTAATTTAAGTTATGATCAATAAAAGCGTTGTGTTATACAATAATAAAATATGTGTCATTTCAATAAAAGAAATTGTGCAACTCGAACTCTGTAGTTCACACTTATTTTATAGAACGCGCTTCTCTAAGAAAATACAATGTGATAAACATTCTTGCGAATCGACCTAAATACGATAAATTACATTTGAACGCAGCTGCGAACGTTTTTATCGAATCAGCTGCTGCACGCGTTAAAACCAAAACGTCAAACGACGCCCACATCAAAACTCTAGCGACAATTATTCTCCATCAAAAATTTCTCGGTCAAAAACAACCAAACCTTACAAAAATCCATCTTCTCTCCCCTCTCTCAAAACAAACCAGCCTCTCTCTCACAAACAGCTACGATAACGAGCGCGCACGTGCGCCTCACAGCACGGCGAATTTAAATGGCCAGGGCCCGCGCGCAATATATATTCGTTTTGGAATTACGCGCGCCGTGCGTTTGGTAACCCGGCGCGCGGATTTCGCTTTCGATGCAACTCGAGCCTCGCGCGCGCGTACCTCAAGGCCAATAGGCGACGGTAATTTCAAATAGGTGTCGTGTGCGCGTGGCTGGCGTGCTTACGGTATGTTTGGCGGCCCGGCTTCTGTTTCAGAGCTTTCGTACGGATTTAGTTTGTTGGGTGATGGTATGGGGGGTGTGGGTTTGATGGGAATCTTTTTACTTGTGGAGATGGATGCAGTGGTTTTTGATTTTGTGAGCGAGTGAGTGTGTTGTCCTAAAGGATGTTGTTTATAAGGTGTGCTTTTGTCATGTAGGAAGTATATACAGGAGAAATGGTATATTTATAATTAAAAACCGGTATTTATAAATAGAAAAGCCAGCGGGTTTTTATTATGTCTTTCGAAAAAGCAAGATTATAATTTCTGTTTACTAAGCCAGTCACGACTACAGCTGATTCTAGACATTTCAGTGTCTGGAATCAACTCTAGAGTTTCGAGCTGCAGTATAGAAATAATGTTTTTCTCATCATTCTTACAATAATATCACGGATAAAATCTAGCAGCCTGTGCTTAATGATTGCGAAATTCATTAACCATCTTTAAGTATAAGTTAACAAAATATTGGTAAAATTAAAAGAAAATTACGGTCACGGAGAAAAACAAGATAATAAAAATTAAAATTCTCTAAGCACTTCACCACACCGTCTTTTTCTGTAATTAAGAATTATCTAAATAATTGCATTACTCTTAATCAGCAACATCAATTCAATACCAATCCAAAACAACATTCCCTTTTTCCTCTAAAAAAAAATCCACATTCGGCCACTCGCCCAACCACTCCGGCACTTTCCTACCTCCGCGACCTTTTAATCTTGCCTCGGCTCCCGTCGATTCCGCGACTCCAGCGACGAGCGCGGCTCAATTATACATTTTATCTCTCTTTGTCTTTCATCCTCCATTCCCATAACCGTTCGTGCGGCTGCCGTCCGCATCCGTCGCGCCGTTGCGTAAGTAGCGGCGACCAAGTGGTGACCTCCGCGAAAACTTGCCAGCGCCAAAGCGTATCTCAGATGCGCGCGGGAATGTAGTATTGGAGGGATATTGCCGGGATATTGGATGTTGGAGTGGCTCGAGTGGGACATTAAGATATAGCCAGGCAGGTTGTTCAGAGGATTGCTGCTGATTTTTTGTTCGTTTTTTGATGGAGTTTTTTTTGGTGTGTTAATTATATTGGTTTGGTAGAGGCAGGGATCGGCTGTGATGGATAGATGGAAGCGATGAAGAAACTGCTGATTAATGTAGTTAAAATCACGATTAAAAGATGATTAGAAGTGTTTCGTGGTAATAATCAATCAAAAGTTTAAAGTACGCGCAATTTTCGAATGATCTTTGATCAATTATAAAAATTAAACGATCATGATTGAAGAACTATTACAAGACGCGCGTATAATTATATATGATAATAATATGTATATATATGGAGATTCAATTTAAACCAGGAATTTACTTATTACTTTTTTATCTTACTCGGATAACAGACACGTAGAATCTTTTTCCAAAACTTTTTAAAAGCTACTTAATGGCAAAGAGCAGCGAGAAATCATAATAAAAAAAAATGCTAGCGTATTTTTCGTTACGGTCAGCTTAACGTTATTTAATGCCGTGTTTATAAGCGGATCGTATTTTTCTTTCGTCAAAATACGCGTTTACCCGAAATTAAAAGATAAAAAATGACAAACACGATCGTAGCCGCGCTCGATATACCGGATTCTATTTAATGCATCAATAAATTTGAAATTAATACATAGTTGAGCAAATTATGTAATGAGCGCTCCGCATATATTTAAAAACAGCGCGTGCGTAGGTTATGCAAAAGTAGCGTTTGATAATTTAACGAAAAGAAAATAACGAAAAGAGTATTAACGACGGCGAATAATTAAAACTCTTTGAAGTCGGCTTATCGTAAAATCGGTAACTATTTACACGCTAATATCTTGGCTTCAGTTGATTATCCCCCTTAATTCATAAAAAAACTCCCGATTCAACACATCGATATCTCAATCTCTCTTCAAACAACAACCATTGCAAAAAACCTTCTATCACCACACACACCAAAGCCATCTCTCCGTACGTGCGATAAGCACTCCTCAACCCTTCCGCAACTCCGATCTATCAATCACGTAGACCCGCTTCGAAAACAAACAAACAAGCCGCACTCATCTCGAAAAGTCAAAAGATCCTATCTGACCGGCAAAGTACCGGCACAATAAAAGGCAAACAAGCGACAAAGCACGCGCTCACGCACAGGACAGTAGCAACGCGGAAGAGAGTCTCGCGAGAGAAAGAGATCGGCAATGAAGCCGGGAGAGCGAAACTCGGGCGCAGCGCGCCGCGGGAACGAGAAGAAAGAAAAAGCCGGGCTCTGCCAAGGCCGAGGGATGCCGAGGAACGACCTTCACCGGCGGCTGCCGAGAATCCGGTTACCGGAGCATGTACGCGCCGGCATTGCCATCGGCTGTATGAGTATGTGTCGTTTATATGCCTGGATTCCTTTGAGCTGATTCGATGAGGCTGGGTGAGGTCTGGATGGAGGATGTTGGGAGGGTGGGAATTCATGGGACTTTATGTGAGAGTAAATTTGAAGGTACTGGAGATGTTAGAATTATGAAGGTGTTGAATCGGTTGAGGTTTTAATTTCTGTTTTCATCAAATTTTAAGTAACGTATGTTACTCAACTGTCAAGAACGGATGGTTATCTATAAGAGTGAAAGTCAAATGATGAATCAATTTGTGATCGGCTACTGGAATTTCTTTAAAATGGAACACACTCCGCATGTACATAGGCAGTCTTTTACAAAATATATTTTCGACATTCGAATACTGAAGATATATCTTGAATTTTTGATTAATAGCACACTGTATAAGTGATTTTAAACAGACTTCAAAAAGGAATATTCCTGCAATGTTATGTAAAAAACGATCAGCATAAGGAGATAGTAACGTTTTGTAATATCACAAGTAACGCACTAATTTTAAAGTTCTAATTCAGCCTGTCATTACCGTTATATCATAATTATCAGTATTCTACTAACAATCATGAAATAATATCGACAGACGTTTTTCAAATCGCACAAGAACGTCAACTACCTCGAATTCTTCGCTCATAAAACTATCACCCGTCTTAAATAATTCCTACACCTTCCAGTACTTTTCATCAAACTAAAAAATTCGCCTATCTTCATCTACGAAAAATATAAATACCTCAGAAAATATGTCGTCCTGCTGTCGATATCTGCTAAACTTTATCAATCGAAAGTGAACGCGACACTTTTCACGCTGCCACCAGGAGCAAAAAGTCCAGCGCCGCCTTATGAAACGCGATTCGCCGGTCAAAAAGCGCAAAACAAAGTCGGCGCTAAACACACTAACGGCAATTTATCATAAATCACCAACGCACTTGGCGCGCTTACGAAACGCGCGTATAATGAATTACCCGAACAATCCACTTTTTACTCTGAATTTTCATTCAGCATTGATAAATCAGCCGATTCCCGAATTGCCCAACACTCACCACCCGGCAGTCACATCGGTATTTACAAAACAGACGAGCCTGAATTAAAGAAAAATCGGCTAACCGGAATCTCCTCGGCCGGCTACTCCCGGTGTTTTGATTTCCAAATATTCATTTCCAATAATAATAAACAGAAAATCGGCAGAGAGCGCTTATAGCAGCCTTCGCGCGATTGCAAAAGCGAAGAAGCTTCGCTCAAGAATGTATAATTGCAAAAACGCCGAATAAACCAGCGGGCCCGTTTTCACTCGCGCCTTTTTATGTAACTGTGATAAAAAAGAGGATAGCCGCGTCGCTAAACCGGAGGAAGCAGAGCCGAACCCGTCAGATCGGCATTAAGCAACGAGCGGTGATATTATAGAGTCCACACGAATAGCTGAATACTTAATAGCGCGCTTCTCTGTTACGTTTCCGGGCCGCCTGTTTACCGATTTCGATTTCACTCGATCGTATTTTTCTCACCGAGAAGAAGCTGTGCGATAACCGATCTTCACGAAAAATTGTTATGCGTCTCTAGTAGTTGCCATCCCGTCGCGCCAACCAATCAAGAGCCATCATTACATCAAACGTAACCGATCGCACAGCTAGAGCCGGCGATCGGTTGGCCTAATCGCAATCGGCGGCCGAAAAAGAAACCGATCTGTCCTTGTAGACTAGTGCACGGCCAGCTCGTTGCAAAATCATCTCCGTGTGTGTGTATCGGCCTCGGGGAGGACCTTCGATAACCCGGCTGTGTGGCACGCACGAAATTGCGCGCTCGCGTTGCGAAAACGGCTGGCCTAATGGCATTAGCACCGACGAGACCGAAAAAAAAATCGGCTCTTCCGCTCGCGGTGCTCCACGGATGTGTGTCGAGCTGCGATTGTGAAATCGGCAGAGGATCACGGGAAGATCGGTTATGTGTGTACGCGAGGAATTCGGGGCTCGCGTTGTGATTTACGCTACCGATCTTGGAAATCGGTAAGGAGCGCCGCGGGAGTTTAACGTTTAGAATAGCGCAAGGCGGTATACTTACACATTTCAAGTGGAATGAAAACAAAACGGTACAATCCAGCGTCAGGTGAATAGAGTTCCAGTACGCGTATAAGTGCGGGAAATACAACAGAGAAGAAAATGCCGATCGCGCTCGAATCGTCACAAAAGCAGCGTAATCGCGGGCAAAACTGAGCTGCGGGGGGAAGAGCAGCGCTCCCAGCAGCCAGGCATAATCAGTTGAATAACAGCGGCAGTAGCGCCGCGTGTAGACAGCGTCTATCGGCTGTTCTGTGTTTACATCGCTGATGCCTAAGTGCCGCTCGGAATTACGGTCACTGAAATGCCGCTGCGCGGGAGGGGGGCAAGAGAAGAAGGTTTGAGAGCCAGAGAGCGAGGCGCTATTGTCATAGAGTCGTAACCGCTCTGGCTTCTTCCTAGTTTGGCGAGACGACGATTCAATCAGTGAGACGAGCGCTAGGATCAGAGCAGTTTGGAATGCTTGAGTAATGTGGGCGTTGTGCGGGCTTCTACAGGCTGAAGGAAATGATTGTGAGAGAAAAAAGAATGAATTTTTTTGAATGATCTGAAACTAAAGCTGGCCAACCATTCATCGAAATGATCGTTAACCTGCAGCAGACGCTATTATATCCCGCTACCGATACGGCAGAACAACTCGAGCAACAATCAATTAATTCACAAGAAGTAGATAAAAAAATGAAGAATAATCGATTGGCCACTGTGGAGTGCCAGAACGTGACTTGTTTTTCGAGCGGACTAATGGCGACGGCGACTGCGGCTATAACGTAATTTCAAAATAATACTCGGCTCGCCGGCTTACGTAATTAGAAAATAGCGTAACACATATATTATCGTTTACGAATCCGAATGAATTAACATTGAAGCGACACGCGCAAGAAAAATCGACGGCTACGTAGAAAATAAGTGGCTAATCCAAGCTAGTTATTCAAAACTATTCAGAATTTTTTGTTTTATCCACTCTTAACGTACCAAATTACCCGACCACTCAACCGATTTCCGCGCATTTTTCCACTCTCTTACTTCAAACTAGCAAGTTTTTCAGCCGGTCGATCAAACTCCCAATCACCAGGGAAAACTACTCTCAGAACCGTTCACCTCTAAGATAGCATAACCACGGCAAAAGCAGAACCGCCGGCGCTAAACAAGCGGCCCTGAAAAGCCTCGAAAAATCGAACAAAGAAACGTCCCTGCCTCGCATCTCTCTGTTCCTCTGACAAACGTCCTCTCTTCTCTGGGCAAACATTACGTATTACGCGGCCGATTATGCAAAAACCGGCGAGCCACTCCGCTCGCTCTTGGAAAACGTTTGGCATTCGAGATTCCTCTGTTTCATTCTTCTTTTCTTTTTACGTCGCGGATATGATCGACGCCAGGAGAGAGAGAAAAATCGGCGGCCTTCTCGATTTTTCGCTCGGTTAAGGAATTCAAGCGGGTGTCAATCGGACGGATAAATAAAAGGGGGCCGGGCGAGTTTTTACGCGTGGGAGAGGCAAATATCAGCGTGGCGCGACCTTAAATCGCGGGAGAGGTCTGAATGAGGATGTGTGCGCGATAAAGCTGCCAGTGGGGTTTACGTAAGAATTGTAGTTCAAATATTGCATTAATTAGACAAACACGGGAGGGACATTGTCGAGAGGAGGCCGGCTGTACGGGGATACATCCGATTATTGCGTTTCTCGCGATGCTGTGAAAAGCGGCTTATTATATGAAGACAGTTTAAATGGAAGTATATTACCGACGAGGCTTTGGATGAGAATCGTAAAGCGAACGTTGCGTTATTTAGCGGAGCGACGAGGATTTATAAAACACAGCGACAATTAACATCCTCATCCGCTTAAAACACTTTTCATTAGTGTAAACATCCCACCCCGGCAATATAACAGCGACATTGAATTTCCACATCCACCATTAGCCAAGTGCGCAATAAAATCTAAATCCATATGCGAATCCCCATATACACAAACGGAGAAAAATAATGCCAAAGACTTTTCAACACGCCGAGGCAGCAATCAGTCATCTCCCTCTGACTAAACTACAGCTGAAATTCGCTTTCCGGCGGCGAAAGTGCATAGCCGGAGTCCGCGTAACGCGCCAAAGGGGGCTGGTAGTCTCATCTTATATAAGGCCCCGCTGCTGTTATAATATTATAGTCCCTGTCTTAACGGCGCCAAGCACCTGACGCCGCCTTCTCGCTCTTCGCTCTCCTCGTTTCTCTTATTTTACTCTCCTAATTCGCGCGGCCGTTAAGCCACTTCAAGCTACTGGATTTCCCGGTTCTTAAACACTTGCTGTATTATTGTAAAAAGAATAAGAGTTGAAAGTGTTGCCGGGAAAACGAATCTGTGTGAGCGATGACACTGCAAGCTTGGAATTCTGATCGATTGGATATATGGAAGGAACGGCGAGCTTCGAGGCTTATTAATTTGCACTTTAACGCGATAATAGATTTTATTGCTTGTAAGAGTCGAGCGTTCTAATCTGAGTGTGATATAGTCGCCGCGGCAAAACTGTCGTCATACGCATAATAACACGGCATTACAATAAGCCATTTTTGCAAGAGTCCGTGAAACAGCAGCGAAATTTTGCTTTCTCATAATTACGCTAATTTCCTTCATTAAATGACCCGTAACTGTCACTCAAAATCCGATAACGTTCTATAAATACACTATACATTTTACTCAAGACCTAACTCGCATCGACCAAAGTTCACTACCCCAAGCCAACAATCGATTCCCACAACTCCAACAAGCCATCCATCCTCATCCAATCAAACCAATCGCTGCATTACCGCAGCGCCGGCAATAAGCCCATACTACTCATTCACTATTAATCCAGGCCTATACGCCGGCGATTCTCGTTAACCGATCGATAATCCGCGTTACACCCGCGCGCGCCATTAGCGATGCGCGGCCCGACCTAGACCTGGATAAGGCTTCGGCTTTAAGCGCGAGGATAAAAGGATCGCTCGTTGCGCAAGTGGCTGTGCAAGCGACCGGTGACTGTTCGCTTTTCCTGGCTTCTTGTATGTGTTTTGTAAATTGAATGGGTTTTTGGGTTGGAGGTGGGGTTAAGGGAAATTTGGGGTTTTTGGTTGTAGGGTGGAGTTGGGAAGGATTGGATATTGATAAATTGGTGAAGACTTGGTAAGGTTTTGTTTGGTTTTTAGGTGAAAAAATGGTACCTATTGACGGAGGCCTAACGATAAACAATCGCCTTCAGGAAACTACGACTGTTACGAAAGCCAGGAAAAGGTAAAATTGACATTGTTATTCAATTCTGTGCGGATAATAAGCAAAAAGTTAATTGGACGTTAAGACACGTCAAAGCTACCCGGGTTATCCTACTTTTTCAGTCACCTCGTTCCATTCAATCCATTGTTAAAATCTAAAGAAACACCTTTATCGCGTAACCCAGCCTAAACAAAAATATCAAGGCATAATTTCAAACACACATTTCTCGTCTCACCAAAAAGAACCAAAATAAAAAAGAATGTCACCTGCGCAAAACTCGCGAATCTCTTACGGTCGAAAACAAGCTCACTAGTTCGTACGTGAAAAGAAAAGCAAGAGGGGAAAGAAACGCACGAGGAGAGCGAAATAAACAAAGAGAGCTGGTCCGCGGCCGGAAGACAAAAGTGGACGTCGACGAGCGTCTCCTGAATAATTTCCACAGCCGGCCGGAAAAATCAATCCGCGAGCGCACGTGGAGGTATATATATATATACGCGGAGCGAAAATGGCAGAACTGTGATTATATGGGGAATCGATGTAAGTCCAGTATTTTGTCGATATACGATGATGGATGGTTTTTGAGAGAGGGAGTTTTGTAATGCATTGCCATTTGTTGCTGGATTGTCCGAGGTGGAGCTGTATGCGGGAATTGAATTGGATGTGATTGTGAGTGTTGAGGTAGGTGTAATTAGAGTTTGGTGTGTAGTTAAGAATTAATGAGACTTGCGGAAAATTTTTTGATTCGATGATTGAATTTCTGATTTTGATTGATGAATTTTGTACAATTATTTTTGTTACTGAAACATAGTTTTTGCCTAATCATGATTGTTATGATAGTAAGACACTGTATACAAATTTTAATAATTGAAAATTATAGTATGAATTTAGTTATTTACCAATTGCTATATTATCATCTGCAATAAAAAAATAGATGTAAAAACGTTAACTCTTCGAATATTGCTTTTGCTATTAAATAAGAACAATTACAATAATAATTATCTACTTAATGCACAAAATTACAAGGTATAACAATTGCTTTTTTTCTCGATTCTTCGTCAATTCAACTAAAAACGTCACGTTTTTGTAATATGCATAATGTCTCTCCACTTAATAAATACAGTAATCATAAGTCTCCAAATTATTTTTAATTTCTACATTATGCGCATGGTTTTTGCTTCCTCGTTTGATCTTACAAAGGCAGCGACAAACTCTGTTGACGTAGTTTGTAATACAAAAAAGCAAAATCTCACAGTCGCAGTTTCCATGAATTATTCATAACATATAAAACCGCATGCTTGTGGTTTTATCAATTGAAAACGCCGCACGGGAGAACAATGAGATCAAAAAGATGTCTCTACATTTTTATTACATTTTTTATTATAGATATAAATTTCTAAAAATTGACTATTACCTGTCTCAGTTGAAATTTTTACTTTTGCCGTCATAGATGACCAGAGTTAATTTACATTTCATAATGCACAAATTTAGATACAAAATGAAATAGACTACTACCGTCAGCTCTTTTTTGTCTCGTTTTCTTACGCCGATTTGGAAGTCAGATTCGCGATGCGTTAAAGATATCACGTTTATACGAGTGGTGACGATTTATTGCTTTATCCTTCGTTTGGAAAATTTTCATTCGCTCAGGTGCCTCTTTGGTTTTTAATTATTTTTTTACCGTTCAAATTTCGTGGAATTCCATTGTGGATAATGAATTGAACCAGGAACCAAACTATAGTTTTGTACCTCACATGATTATTAATAAAGCAAATATACTATATTAAAGTCAACGTCAACTTTTTCAGACACTCTTTTACCGATTTTTAAAACTAGATAGAATAACGATCATCAACTCCTCTAGCGACTCGATAACTCCTCTATATCAAAACAAACTGAAAAATCCCAAAGCAGAATAAATAAAGAGATCTCCAATGCACTAAGAGCGCTCATTTTCAATAGCAAACGTCAACATTCGAGAATGTACCGGTGCCGCCTTTGAGCAAATCCCAACGAATTCCAGGCGGGAAAACGAAGGTGTTTCCTCCGCCGCGCGAAATTCCACATGCGCAGCGACGCGCTCGAAGGCAAGCAAAAAATAAGGAAGTGCGTACACATATACACACATAGCCGCGCTGTCTTTCCAGCTGACGGTTGCCTGTTGACGGAAGAGCCACTCTGGAAGTCGCTGGATTGTGCACTCAAAGACTAAACCGTCAATGTTTTGACATTGATTGGCAAATCGATTCCATTTAAATTCGCCAAAGAAGAGCCAATAAGTGGTAGGCATGTACAAAAGATAATTTTTCTTTCGCTAAACGTGGGGAATGTTAATTCTAACTTTTCGAACAAAAGCACGTGCTCCGCCCCCGTGTCTCCTGTACCGATAAGCGGCCCAGATATAGTCCCTAATCGTTACATGTCCGAGGCATTATCCGAGCGTCGCGGTGTCATTGCTTATACACTCGATTATGCCAATTTGCATGGAAATGCATTTTTTTTCAAATAACTATCGTAAACTATGTATGCAAATCGGTCGTCTAAGTTTGACCGGTTTTTTGATCCTGTGATCACTGTAATATATATTACATTTATTACATAAGCTTAGCAAAAAGCTTCGTTTTTTCTCTACTACTGATCTTTTTGGCGACGAATAATTAATTTCGCGGCTTGAAAATACTCCAACCAGTAATTTTGTTTATTTTCCAAAATTAAGTACAAGTATCAGTTTCGCATTTGTACACGAAGTACATCAGCTTAGAAAATGCATAAAACCAAGCACTAAAACGCAAGGATGATGTACATATCGATTATAACACCAAACGACCAGGCGATAAAACTTTTACCGTCTAAAAAAGAATAAAAAAAGCATATTAACGCGCACGAACGATCCGCCATTAGGTAACCAGAGCAGATGCAAACGCAAAGCCGCATCACAATGAGAATAATTGCTCTAACGCCTGCACGACACGCAGTCATTATCGAGGCCTCTGAAACTATTTGCCTCGCTCATCCTCTGGCTCTCACGGATCTTGGAAGCATGCTTTAATTATCGCGCGCTGATGTTGTGGACATACTGGGATTCCAACGCTTTTTTTTTCCATTTCATCCCGATGCTCTTGCGACTGCGAGTCACGAATGCAAACGAGCTGGACTTTGAATCGTTGACTTTCAGTTGGTGATTGTGGATGAGGTGGTAATTGGGTATCGAGGAATTTGTTGTTATGAAGGATGGAGGTGATTTTAAGATGATGGATTTGTGATTGTTGATTTTGAAATGTTTGCGAGGAATGTATAGGAGTCTTGGGATGAGATCGTTATGGTGAGATTGCGCGCGGTAAGTAGATACGTCCTGGGACTGGTCGGACCAGTTGGATTTATGTTGATTATTATTATGCCTTTATTGTAGCGTTATTAATATTAGGTTTGTCTTTATCTTTTAATTCAATGATTTCCAAAGTTTATAAATTCTTTAGTGGTTTTCAAAGATAGCTTTTAATATCAACCAAATGTTTCGATTTGAAAAATTATCAGTATTAAATGTTTCATTCTCATAATTATACATTTTTTGAACATCTTTTCGTTTATCCTGTCACGTATTAGTCGATTCAAAATTTCAAAACATTTTAGATAAAACATTACCACGCGCGAAAAAAGTAGGCCATGCAATTTAACAAGCACTTAAAAAATTTATTAGGTTCGTCTCAATAAACACTAATTAAACTAAAAAATAAATAATTATCAAAGTATTTTAATATTTTTGACCTATTTACCTAAACCCACATTTTATTATTACATCTTTTAAACACCATTAACATAATCAATAAAGAAAATCGAATCAAAATATTTAAATCCAATCATAATCATTACTTTCCACCCCAACCTTCCCAATTAAAAAAAACACCCAGCCCCTAACAACATCCAGGAAGCACCTTAAAAAAAAAATCACAAACCCACCAACATCTAAAATCCAGGCAGACGAATAAGAACCCGCAGACGAGCAGCCAACGAGGACGAGCGAAATGACAACACGACTGCGGCGTTGCGCAAGCGCCGATCGTGTCGCGGCTACGCGATTAGAAAATGTATTTATATTGCCGCGAAACCCGCTGGCGATGAAAAAAAAAAAAAAGTGCGGTAGGACGAGAGCCGGTGGCTGTTGCACTGCCAGGCAGAGCTGCTCTTTGCGCAAGCGGCGCGCGGCTTTTGTGCAGCGAGGCTATTAGGTGCTCGCATTTTCCGGGGGATGAGTTAATGAGCGGTTGAGGTTAGGCGCTGGGCCATTTGGTTACCAGGTACATTGTTGCCGACAACTGCTTGGAATTGCCGGATGCTGGCTTGGGAATGATAAGGATTTTTGGTTGGGGTCGAGTTGGGGGATTTGAGAAAAAATTTTTTTGTGAGTAGTTTTTGGATTTTGAAATTTTTGGGGATAGAGATTAGCGTGGAGGTAATTTTTCTTCCGAGTGTCAATATTGCGACCGGGAGTAATGAAAACCAAACAAGATATTCGAAATTTTTGAGCATATTTGCTTTGAAATTGTTCACGGTCAAAGTTTCGGAGATTATGTTTTGAAATTATTTCGAAATTCAGAAAATAATACACTCGCAGGAGGAAGTTCCGAACGAGGAAAAAATAAAAGTCTTATACAGAATTTTTGGCTTTATAAAACTCAATTTTTAGTTTTACTAAATTTATAGAAATCCTATAACTAATTTAAAGTTCTCTTAGCCCTTCCGCGCTCAACTTCTACAACTCGCAGAGATTTAATCATCTCGTTAACCATGACAAATATTTTTGTACAATTTTTTAAACTCTTTTATAACCAACCGATTACCAAACATTTAAGAAACTCTTCAATCCCTATTCAATCTATAAATATTTATAAACTCTGCAACCGGTTTTCCCAACCGATCTCTAAACCACCTAAAAAAACATTCATAATCCTTACACACACCCAAAAAAAAAAGCCATCAATCCATCCACAAAACCACCACCAATCACCTCCCCACACTTACCGATCTCCGTCGATCGCCTATCTTCCTCCGCACCTCGACGTAAAAATCGTCCACTAAAAATATCCACAGGCAAAAAAAATAACACTCCGCTGGCGCTCGTCGCACTCAGTCCGTGTCTATCACTTCCCAGCGGCTCTCTCTTTCACCGATCCGTCGCGTGTGACCGTGATACAAAAAAAATCGGTTGAAGAGCGTCGCGTCGTGAAAAAAATCGGCGGAGCGCGATCGATTGCTGTCTATATATATGTTATATGGAGCTCGAGCGAGGAACTCGGCGCGGGACTGTTCTTGGCGGGGACTGTCGGCGGCGCGCGGCGCGCATTGCTTTTAACCGACCGGCCATGTTGCTAGCGCCGCCACCACCGCCACCTCCAGTTTCCCACTCTTGCGCGCGCGCGCGCCTACGCGTTGGGTATAGGTGCAAGAGTGGAGCGTCTCTGTACCGATGCGAGATCGGCGCATTGCCCCGCGCGTGGCTGGTTGAGTGATGGCGCGTGTTGATGTTTACGGGAGGACGGTGGGTTTGGATGGGTGAGGGAGATGGGTTGGTGGATGGTTTTTAGAGGAGAGTTTGGGATGGTGGAGGTTGAATTTTTTTAATAGATGGTAATTTTGTGAATTAATTTTATTTTATTGATGTTTTGCTGGTTGATTTTATAAATATGCGTCTGCGAATTCAGATGTGTAGCAGGATAGTACTTCGTTAAATTTTTTACTACACAGTTAAAAATTGTTCGTACTTCGTAAATCGTCAAAATTTACGTAAATTTTACGTATATAAATAACGTAATA
>UELX01000773.1:0-61692 GCA_900480035.1 Eupelmus urozonus
AAATTGTAAAATAAAAATACCACCATTGTTCGCAAAGATCAAAAAGGGAAAAAGTTTTTCTCCTCATCTCCAAATAATTAAAAAAAATAAATGTTGCATTTGAAACCCATTTTAATCAAACTAAATTTTGTCATAGTAGTCATAATAAGTAATATATTCTAATATATCAAAAACTATGTAAAAGTATTTATTAAATGTTGGAAATGTACATTTAACTAATCTATTATTTAAAACCTAGAAATAAAAGTAAAATATTTATAAAATCAAAACTGATTTTAAAATCATGCTCTACAGATATGTTTTCACTGTTAAAAATTAGTTTTATCATCTTAAAATAAACAATCGATATTAAAAGGATTAAAAAAATAATCTATATGTTGTCATAAGTACATTCAAATTTCTATTTATTCAAAGGGATGGGTTTTATCAATAGTTATTAAAGCGTGCACATATTATCATGAACTTTTCCGCTTGTCATTAGCTCTCCGCTATTATTTCGGAGCACACGCCGCGGATTCGGGAGAACGAGTTGCCCAAAATCGGAGGCAATCTTTCCTATATGCGCGGTGAACGACATCTCGGATGATTGAGTGAGTGATTGCACTCGCGAGCAAAGTCAATCGCCCAAACCTCTTTAAAGGACTGAAACGAAGGCAACTCAAATCGAGAGATACTATATCTAAAACTGAAAGAGTGAAAAATCACTTATTCTACGTGCTATTGCTTTCAAAGAGCTATTTAAAAACTAGATACGCTATTGCAAAAATAAAAATAAATAAAAAACTAATAGGGATCTGTTGATACCTACAGCAGCACGAGATATTGACCTGCTGATGGTCTGGAAGAATCATTTTGTAGTTCGATGTTGATAATGGTAAATGCGACTGTGTAATTTTACCATTGGATGAACATTGTATAAGCTAAAATAAAATTTTTAACATAATTTCCAAAAAATTTTAAATTATTGTTTGGCAAAAATTTAGCGAAAGTTTGCTACACATTTTGGCTGAAATTTGACAAAATTTTAAACAGACATGTTATTTTATATACCTACTCTAAATTTTCTTGCCCCAAATTTTTCAGAAATCGTTAATTAATAATGAATTACTTATTATAGAAGAATACAAAAACTGAACAGTGCAAGCCTATAAAAAAATCACGTCTTTTAGAAGCTTATTGGCTAATTCTTTCACCTGTTCACATTTTCTTCTACCTTAATAATACACATAAATCTCTCTTTGTGTTAATTGGCATATTATAGTTTACAAATTTTGCTTTCAAAATATTTCTCTTTTTTGCAGCAACCAATATAATAAAAAATGAACAAATTTTTAATTTTTTGTTGGAAGCAACAAGATTTGTGGGAACTCTCTAAATAAATATGCTAGGATTGGAAAAGTTAAAGTATCAGAATTCGAAAAGTTTGGGTTCATGAATTTTATTTAGTCAAATACTGTTTCATAATACGAACGTATACAATATATAATGTTTATGTACATACAAAGGTACAAAATGACATGGTTATTTGTCAATGTGCATGTTTTGGCTCGACGTTGCGTATATAATTAATAATCATGTAATAACACAATTTCGACGGAGCGATCGCCTCCGTAAAGACCGTACAACTAATCATTAAAATATACATTCGAATAATACGAAAAAAAAAAGTAATACATAATACTAGGGTCAGTACAGAACAATCTTGACTTGTTCGGCGCCGAAACACCCGTCTGAGTTGAACGTTCAACTCGTTAATGTTTATCTAAAAGTCGCTCATTTGGCTTATACGATTATATTAGGCACCTCTCGCTAATACATTATCTTAATTTGCTCTATTTACGTAAATAATATTCGATAATCGTTCGGGTATCACAATATCTAAAAGCAAAATGACGTGTCGTACGTGTTAAGTAAAAATACCTGTGCGAGGATAAATAGTGATGACTCGATAACGGAACGTAACAATGGTATATGAGTGCTTTCAAAAAATCAAAACTTTTCATCTTCTTCGCTCGTCAAAACTAACTCTCGCAAAAAAAAATAAAAATAAATAAAACCCATTCAGAGGAATCCGAAAAGATCGATCAACGTCCTCGACCGATCTCCATTCCTCCCTGAGCGTTTTCCTCCTCACCCTCATTATCCAGGCCGAATAACCAAAAGAAAAAAAAACGAACGTAACACAGATGACGACGCGCGCATATATACGAGTAAAATTAATCATAGTCATAAAATACATCAGTGCTTATTCGATCGCGTCTATACAAGCTCGCGCGTCTCAATAAATGTCATAGAGCAGGTAGCGGTGAAGACTATGAGGCAGCTGAAGTCTATTAACAATCTTCGTCAGCTTCGTGCCGCACATCTTCCTGACAATAAGCCTGGCCTGGTGAGTCAGCGGCAGCGGCGTCCTGGCCGCCTCCATGACCAGAGCCTTCTGGGCGTCGGTCAGGCTGGACGAGCGCCTGATCATGCAGGGATCGAAGCTCTCCGCCGCGTCGAGCAGTGCCTGCAGTAACCTAGGTTTGTCCGCGGTGTTCTGCAGCGAGTTCAGGATGCCGTGTGGATCGCGGAACTGCGTTTTTATTACGACTCGAGCGCCGTACTTGAGTAGCAGGGAGACGACCTCGACTGAGGGATTTTCGTTTGAGGCGACGTACTCGGCGAGGACGGGACGGAGGGAGAGGCCTTCTTCGCTGCGGATGACGAGGTTGGGGTCGGCGCCGCGCTCTAGAAGCATCTTGAGGATCTGCATGCGGTTGGGAATGTTGTCCGCGCAGGCGACGTGGAGAGGCGAGCCGATTATCGGCGACGTTGCGTTCACGTCCGCTCCTGGAATTTGATGAGACGGTGAGGGATTGTGTGTGTTTGAAGAGGGTTTTTTTGCTTATTATTGTTGAAATTGAATTTTTAAGGCGTGTATATAGTAAAGTTGGTAATTTCATGCTTGGTGGGTTTATTTAGATATAGAAGATCTGAACGATTGCATATTGAATTGTTTTGAACAAAATACAACTCAGATTGAGTGAAAAAGAGAATCATTTTCCATGTAAAAATATTCAGTATTTTAAACACTAAAATAAGTAAAGTTTTTGCAAATATAGTATAAAATAATCAGAAATAGTAGTAATTTTAGAAAGAAAAATCTTGTGTAGATTGTGTTCCATATGTTCGTTCATCGAAAGAGACTTTTAAATCAAAGTAATGCATAGCACTAAAGTTGCACTAGGAAATATCTGATTTAAAACTGGTACATGCATCACGAAAATAGCTTTTGATTGGCATAAGTTTTATCTCTTTGTTAGCTAAAAAGAGTACAAGTGAAAATTTAGATCTTCTATATTTATATGTACTCGACGTATTCAAAATAACATAATAATTTCGCAAAATCTTATTTTAAGAAAACGTTCTGAAAATAATAAAAACCAAAATTATTTCAATTAATGATGCGCCCAGAAAAATTAAATTATTCCTCACGAAACGTATGACAGTAAAGGAAAACAGAACTACATTCTTCCACCCACAATAAAAAACCAAAATAATAAAATTTCGCTAATAAAGAAAAAAACTTACCAGCTTCCAGTAGCATTTCCACAATAGCCGGATCTCCCTTAAGTATCGCCAGATCCAGTGCCGTAGGCTTCTGATAATCTGGTCCAAGATCGAGCCTGGCACCCTGCTTCAACAGCAAGTTGATAACGGCTGGATCACCTCCAAGGATCGCGTAGTGCAGCACTGTACGATAGTCGTGTCTAGCATCCGCCATCGCATTAACGTCCGCTCCGTAGTTCAGCAGCAGCAGAACCGACGATATGCCCTGTTGGGAATAGAAAAAAATGAGTTATTTTATTTTAAGATTGACGAATCTTCTAAAACTAAACGACTCGCAAGGTTGCACTGTGAAAATCGCCAAATCTCTTCATGCACATTTAGGTCAAACAAAAACGGTGTGTCTACTTGTGAGTTTCAAGCACCGCTAGAGGGCTTCTTTCCTTTTTTTTCTTCTAAACTTTCTTATTCACCAAAAGCCAGAGGACAATACACTTTCTACCTTACGTGGCTCATATACTACCTTTCTACAGTAAGGAATAACAAAAAAAAAACCGGAAGGACGCGATTGGCATTTAATTTCCCTCAACAACTCATCATTTCTATAATCATTAAACATCGCTTATATACACAATCAATTTTATTTTAGAATACATAAGCAACAGCTCGCGAGGGCCGAGCGCGCGCCCCACACCCCCCAGGAATTCTCATCAACTGTCCTGTATAGACCAACAGCCCCGCGCGGCCTTCCGGTTTTCGCTACTTATCGCAGCTCTATATCTAAGTGCCAATCGAAGAATCGTTAATAAATAAAAGGCGTCAACTTCCTAATTCCGAGACGCGACCTTCTTCCCCGCGTCTGAGAGCGGCGTCGCGGCGGCCGTCGGAGCCAAGAAACAGATCGGCAGGCCCGCCGAACAACGAGAAGACGTTGCGGTACCATTTTTCGAAAGCAAGCACTTTCTGCGTGCAAAGAGGCGAGAAAAGAAAAGAGTTTTTTTTTATTTAATTATATTGAAGGTTGGTTATTTTTTTTGCGTGCGTGATTCGGTATGAGGGTGGACTGATGCGGTGGTGTGCATGTTTAGGGGAAAGATGCCGGGTTTGAAACCTGTGGATGAGATTGTGGCGATTTTCCGGTATTGATGCTTGGCTAGATGGCAGGATGCTACGTGCGCGATTTTAATTTTTGAAGATTGTTTGAACTTCGTTTGTTTTGATAATACTATTTTTGTACAACTTTATATTGTTATAATTATTGACGGGTTAGATTATTTTTTTCGTAGCAAGAAATATAACCTTGTGATAAAATAGGAAGGTCTTACGATCGTTTATGTACTTGTCATACCATTTCTTAATTTAAGTACTCTCTGAAAGGAGTATTACATTTTTACTAAATAATATTATTTTTTACTATAACTGTAAAATCACTGTTAGTGAATATAATTAATTACTTCTCTAATATTTGGATTCAACCGATTTTTATCAAATCAATCGTTGATTTTACTCAAATCTACCGGAGTAGAAAAATAAATAAACTCAACTTAAGAACTTGACTATTCTACAATTGCGTCGTAACTAGAGCCTACTTAATTTTTATTATAATTAAGCAGGAACTAGCAAGACCGTAGAATAAGTTAATAGTTATTAATCAGCTATTTTTTTTTAACAAATCTAAAGACCACCGATCAATCATCTTTTTTTATTGACGATCTCGAAGAAAAAAAAATAATCAACGTCATCTACGCATGATAATGAAGACGATATGCTTGTACGATCGAAAATCGATAAGAATCCGACGGACAACGAACCTGAGGTAATCGGGCAGCTTTCATGAGCGGCGTCAGACCGGCGCGATCCCTCGTGTTGGGATAGGCGCCAAATGTGAGGAGAAGCTCCATGCACTCAAGATCCAGGGGCGAGACCAGGTTTATCTCCGAGCCGAAAAAGTAGCGCTTGTTCGGATTGGCACCAGCCTCCAGTAGGGTTCTCGCAACGTCTATGTGGTGGTTGCGCAGCGCTAGTCTCAGCGGTTCGTCGCAGAGCATCGTTCTAAAAATTTATTAATTAATTCGATATTAGAAAGAAATAACTCAAACCATTTTGATGTTTTACGGCGCATTACTATTGTAAAGGAATCATTATTACCATTATTAAAAACAGTATAGAAATAAAATACGTAAATTTAACTAAAAATGATCTAGATTCATAAAGCGATACTGATAACAAAATTGTTATCTTTTATTATCAAATTAGCAACGGTAATTTAATCTATGATGCAAGACTGTAAAAAAATTAAATAAGATGATAATATATAATTAATAAGGAAAAACATCTTACTTAATGTTATATTAGCTTCGCACGATAGCTTAAATTACGTTGTCACTCTGTATACCTCTCACTTTTGCGAACGCTCGACACTTTTTAATATCTTCACTTGATTTTATTATGTAAAAAAGAACATTTTCATCACTCACATCGCCAGCTATATTTTAACATACACTTATACCCATAACAAACAACTTAACACATTAATTCCCTCACACCCCAACTTCATTCTCTATCTCAACCCCCAAACTTCCACACCTACACACACCCACCTGGGAAAAGGCTCAGGCGTGTCCTCGCGATGATCCACCTTAGCGCCGCACTTAAGCAGCAGCTTAACCAAATCATGGTATCCGTGCTCAGCAGCCAGATGCAGAGCCGAGTAACCACACTCGTCCGTCGCGTCTATATCAGCCCCGCGCACCAGCAGCAGCTGAGCCGCGTCGGTGTAGCGCTGCCAGACCGCGTAGTGAAGTGGCCTCAGGCCCTGAGTAACCGCCTCGTTTGGCTTCGCGCCGCAGGCCAGCAGGATCCTGATCTCGTCCAGAGACTGCATGCGGATTATCGAGTCAGCCAGCTCCCGCTGCAGCGGATTGGCTATGCACTCGGCCGGCATCTAGGTTTGTACAGTTGAAAAGTTAGGTTATGTTGGTTTTGAAGGGTGGTTTGGGGTTGCGGGGCCTTTTTTTGCGATAAGGCTTTTTTTTAGGGGCGTGTAAGTGATGTTTGCTTAGAAGTTTGACTATTTTTCAGTCTTGAATTTTATATAGAAATAAAGGCATTATTTTGATAATTATTGAAAGTGTTAAAGATAGTTTTCAATCGAAAATTTTTTTTAACGTATAATGTAGACTTTACTACCGTAAAGAGGTGTTTCACGATAAGCCAAATTATATCAATTAAACGAGATAATTTTTTTTCGAGCGCAAAAACCGATAGGAGACTAACCGCGCTATCAATAGATATTTTTATATCAGTGCTACCGTCAGATAACGTAATCCTCCAATTTGTCTCGAAAATTTTCTATCGCGATAAATATAATCGCATTCTCGACTCCGAATACCCGTTCGTTAACGCGTACTTTGAAAAATAATTAGCCGATCTTAGCGCGCGCATCAGCACGCGTGCAATTAACTTTTCCTTCGATATATCAATTTGCATCATTTGATCGAAAAATATAGTAAAAAAGCATTTTAAGTCTCGGCATGATAAAAAAAATCGCTAAGCTCGAGCAGTATATTTAACTTACTTCACGCGAGAAAAGTATATAGCCAGTTTTCTGCGCTTACATCATTTACAGAGTGAAGCCCGATGATTACGACATTAGGAGCACGAGAACGAAATCCGTCTCCCTGGCACGATGCTATAATATGCGCGGGGAGACGCGAACCTCGTTGCTCAAATAAAAATTATAAATTTCATTGAAATTTTAAATTTTAATTGAAATTTCATTTCAATTTTTATAAAGTAATGCTTAGAAACAAAAAAATTGCACTCAGACGGACACAGACTTACACACTTACACAAACGCAAGACATTCAAGTGCAGTCAAAAGCTGAGGGGTTTGGGTGATGAAACTTTTATTGCGATGAAGAAGAAAGTAAATTAGATGACTATTAATTATGAGAGATATTAAATTGCGAAATGTATACCTTAGATGGTGAAGATTCGAAGAGTGCTATCAAAATAAGTGAGCTTTAAAAAATTCATGTAAAAATTGTATTTTTGAGATTTTTGCCAAAAATTATTGTATCGAACCAAAAGTCCAATAAAAATCATCTAGAAAATTCCAGGTAACAAAAATATCCAAAATTGCACCAGACCCGCTTCATTACCGACTGGACACCTTTAATTAAGCCATCTTTATTAATCAAATCAATTCTGCAGCTAGTAAATAAACTTCAAGACTAATGCCAAAGTTAAAAATACACCTAAAATCGTTACCGATCTCCCCGAAAAACACCAACCACCCTCCCAAAATGCCCCCCAAAAATAACCTTAAAAAAAAAAAGACACATCCCGAACATTCATCCCCAAAAAGTACCTCCGTTATCTAAGCTCATTACGCGCCCATCAGCCGACAGCTCTGCAATCATCGGTATGCCGATCTAACTATCCCAAACGCATTGCGCCAGGTGATGCTGTCTCCCCTCGCTCTCTTATCTCGCGCTTGCGCAATTGTATTTGTCTCTACGCGCCATATACGTGCATCGATAGGCAGGATTATGACCGCCAAGAAAGCTCGATTATAAATAAAACGGCCGGCTCGCGCGATGCAAGAATTAATGTAGCGCGATGCTAGCTGCTCGAGCGGGCCGCGAGAAAGTCATGAGAACACACCAGCGTGTTTTGCATTTCTCGCTGGTAATATAGCGTTTGGCGCTGCGCGGCTCGGTCAAAGAAGACAACGGGAACAGGTTGACGCTGCGGAAATGGTAGCGAAGTATGCGTTTGATATAGATCGTGCCGGCGATTCTTCAGCGAAGGGAGTTTTTTTTTTATGCTTGTTATTCGAGTTTAGAGAGCTTAGTGATGGAATTGAGAAACACTATGAAGTGCGAGAGTTCAAAGTCCGGCATGCGGTTGATGGTTTGTGCGCTGGCATGCAAAAGAAAAAGACGAGAGACGAGACAAAACGCGAATGCGAGAATTCACAGATGGAAATGTCATCGTGCGCGTGCATGTTGAAGTCCTATATACGCACTTTGATGTCACTTAGATCCTATAAGTTGGAAGACGCGATCTCGGGCACTGTTGAGAGAGCTTTTTTATCCTATTTTATATTCAGAAGCTCGGGAAGCTCTATCACTCACGGCGAATACAGCAATCTCTCCTCAATACTGAAATAGATTAGGAACTGTCATTACTAATATACAGTCTCTTGATGGATTAGTATTGATTGCTTATACGTACGCGCTTTGTTAGTTTCGAATAAAGTCCGAGAGTTATTTTATAAGTTCCGAAAAGGCTCGCTTTTATAAGTGGACGCTCGAGAAGAAATTAACGGCCGATAAACATGTCGGCATTATCTCGAAACGGCAAAGCTAAATTTACTCTTATATTTTATGCGTTCGTTCGAGTACCCAAAACAAAACAAGCATCTTTCACACTTGACAGAATGTATACAACAATAACGAGCGTCGCAGGTATAAATCCTCCCAGCAATTCAAATTACGCGCTTTTTTAGTAAGCACGAGCTTTTCCACTGCGCATCAACCCCTTAAGCTTTTTCTTGCTTTTCTTATTCTTCTTCTTTGCTTTCTCTATTGGCGTGCACACGCACGCGAGCCTGGCATTTGTGTGTTCGCGAGTTTCGGAATTGAGATATTTTTAGGCTAATGCGCGTCTCGTTGTCTCTGCCGCCTGCGCGGCTGTACACGCGCCGAACAAAGTGTGTTTAATTAATGCGCAATAATGCAAAATTACGAGCTGCCTTCTGGAAAATTCGGTTTTAGTGGATTCGGGTGGAAGAAAGAGATGCTAGTGTTTTGAGAGGGATTTGTATTTCCTTGTCAAATTTTGAGAGAAAATAAAGGAACACTTGAGTTTTATGGCTTCGGGGGATGCGAAAAAAAGGAAGCTTGATATAAGACTGTTTTTAGAGCGTTATTTAGAGTGAAAACTAAACGTTTTGGCGGACATGGTTAATAAATAGGGGGTTTATGGCGCTTCGAAAATAGATCCACTTGATCTGAAAATAGTCACTTTCCTATTGGAGAAATTTATTAGGACTTTTTGATGGAATCACTGTGGAAAGTCTAGTCCATCAAGTAGTTTGTAACAGATTTCTCATCTGAATTCTGTTTTGACCGTATTTTCGTAAATACATTTATTTGACAGGGTCATTCGTATTAATCTTTGTTACCGCGTGGCAAGCTTTTCGTTTTGAAAGTCTAAAATACAAAAAATCTTCTTCAATTAAAAGTGCATTCGTTTCACGACGAGACGTTTTTCATTTTTTCTTTAAATCCATCTCGTTCTACGCAATTTAAATTTTCACATGCAGTTTGCAATTTTCATCACTGTCCCAAAAATCATCCAAATTTAAAAAAACACAAAACCCAAAATAAAAATCATGTCATTTCCCTAATCCCCAGCCGTTCCCCGAAAATCCGCAACTTTAGCAAAGGCCAATCATCCAACCGGCAACTTATGACGCGCGCATAAGGTAAACAAAGACACCGACGCTCGGGCCGCTATATACCTATACCCGTTGATTTCCGAAATTTTGAGAGACGCGCGCGATACTTGGCACCAGCATTCAAGAGAGTCGCGTGCGCGCGTCGTCGGTAAAGCCCCAAAATAAAACCGTGGGAAACTCCGTCGCGAACTTTCGCATAAAACGTGCGCACGCTCGCATGTATTTATAATTTAATACTTCGAAAAATGGGGAGCGGAGAGCCTGTGCCAAGGGCGCACTTTGCAGCAGCGCGCTCTTTATCAATTGTGCGCGCATACTTCGCGGCAATAATATGGTTATTTACGAGACGTTTTTGGGTTGGTTTTCGGATTAGCGGTTTTATTTGTTCCGGGTTGAGGTGGGGGATTTTGATTTACTGGGTGGAGTTTTTTGATACGGTTGAGGTAAGTTGATTGAGTCGCGGTGGAGATGCGAGAGATTTGAGGTTATGCGATGGTTCTTGGCTGGTAATTGGCCATTTTTTTACTGCTTTTGCCAGAATGAGGCTGGAGACGTTTTAATTGAATGCAGTTGTATATAGACTGGCTTTTCAATTATAATAAATTTTGTTGAAGGTTAAAGTATTATACAGTCTAGTAGTTCTAGTTCATCTTTATTATTAAATAACAATTCCAATATTAATTTATTCTAACACCAAACTGAGCAACAAGTGTTAGAAATTTGGCAGAATTACTTATAATTTTAGAAGATGCAATATATAGTTAAAATTTATTCAGAGAACGTCTGCTAAATTATAATTTCTGAAATATCACCTCTCATAGACTCATTCACAGCTATTTGTAAAACTTAAGTTTACATTTAGTAATAAATCACTTTAAAAGATATTGATGTGTAGATATTTCTTATTAAAGTTCGTTATGAAAATTATATTTAGCTTACGATCGATTTTAAAACGATCCAACGTCTAAAATAAGTAAATGTATATACAGTAAGCACAGTATTGTTTTACTGCATAGCTAATTAACTTATTTTACACCTTGATTCATTTTGACATCAATCTTGCTAAAAATTTTAGATTTTGAAATAACTGATCTTTTATTGTGGCCAGAAATAATCGTTACATCTTGCTACTTTATCATTTTTAAACAAATCAATGAAACCACTCCATCCATCATCCAACCTTTTATTACCAATGCACAACTCCGTCATCTTTTATTTATAAAACAACTCGCAACAATCCAAAATCCCCGTTCACCCCAATCACCTCAAATCCTCCCCACTCCTCCCTAACCTCCTCAATCACACCTAACCTCTCTCCCCGCCGGCTCTAATAGTCAGCGTACGAAAAAAGAAAACGACCGAAATCACATTTATTTTTCCAGTTATTAGTCAAAGTCTCTCGAAAGATCGGAAACCGGGAACACCTGCCAAGAACTGTTGCCGCCTCTCTTTCTCTCTCCCATCACGGCGCAATTTTGGCGCTGATGCCGGAAGAGCGAGCGCCCGCGCAGTCTGCGCCCCGACTTTATTATTCCCCTCCCAGAAAGCTCGTTTATTATTGCCCCTTCCCTCAAGCGTGTGAATTATTGGATTCGATCGAGCTTTTGTTTTCAGCCGGCTGATCGTTCGGTAAATATAGGCTAGGCTGGCACGTGACTGGCCGGTGTTTTGGTCTTTTTTTGGGATGTATAAACAAAGAGGTGAATTTTTCGCGTAGAACAAAAAGGGTTGAGCGAACGAGTGGATGGGGAAGTTCAATGTATCGCGAGTATTTTTAGGTTTTAGCGCGGTATATAGAAAATACGTTGAGAGACGCAGTTGATGAGGCAGGAGTTGGTTGAACTCTTTTGTTCCGGAGTGAACCGATGTTATTGACACTATTTTACTAACAATTTCGATTTTTTACAAAATGCTTTAATTCTTGTTCAAGTAAAAAAAAACTCCACGCAAAATACGTTTATTATCGAAACAATCATTTACAAATACAATTTCCCATATCCATCAACACCACCATCCCAAATCAATCCTAAAAACCACAGCGAATCCCGGCTCTTTGATGTCTCAATCCTCATCCGCAAACGAAGCTTAATTGCAATTCGCATCGCTCGTCTCTCTCCGACCAAAGCGCCCCGACAAATGGACCACTTTGACGCTTTCGCTTGGGCCGCAATGCGTCTCCGATATAGAAACGATCGCGCGAGATAGCCACAGCGCGACGAAGCCTAAATACTTTATATCGTTAAACCTACAAAAGGCTATTGGGACGCGGCTTTAAGGAGGGCTCCGGGGCTAAGAAAACGTCGAGAAAACGCACGCGTGGCCTATAAAATCAATTAGACATTAAATTTAGAACGAAAGATCCGCACTGCGTCTCGAGGATGAATTCGCACGAGAGAGAGAAGCCGATCGATAGGTATAGTAATATCGGCGAGCAATTGAGCTTTAAAGCTCGGAAAGAATAGTGCGACGTTTCGAAACGAAGCCGCTTTTGTTCCTGATAAATCTCATTTGCACGATTGCGTTAATTGTAGGTTTATATAGTTGACGCTTTTCAGAAATCGGCGCGTATCGTACCGATATTTGTATACATACCGATCACGATTTAAACTTTCATTCACAGTATCAGATGGTTCGCGTGTGTATCTACGAATTCCACACATAACACTGGTACCGCGATGCGGCAGTCGTCGAGTTTGAGATCGCAATGTTGACATACCGATACTTCTATATTAAAATCCCGACGCGAACCTTGAACCCTTTGAGAGCAGCGGATCGAAAGCCAACTTTGAAATCACAGCGCGTGTAATGCAAGTGCGACTATATGCACAGAGCATTACGCATTCGTCGTAAGAAGCACAAATAATAAAAGCTCTATATACCGTCAGCTTTCGATCTGCCAAACTTCTCAGAGTAACCAACCGATCTCCGAGACACCATAACAAAAATCATCCACTTGAACGTATATATACACGCGAACCATCTGCTACTTGACAGTACCCCCACAACGTGGAAGCATCAGTGCTACCCGTTCACTTTGAAAAAATATCCAAGCCACTTATGCATTTACATAATCGCACCGCACAACCGGCAATATCACTCGTAACCATATCCACGCGCATAACCTTCCAGCTGACAAGCGTCGCGATAATCGGCAGAGCGAAAAAGCTCCTCTACTCACGTCGAAGATAGTGCGGTGCTCCAACATATGATGCGCGTGTGTACGGTCTAACGGAATCGTCTTAACGAACTGGCTTTCTCGTCACGCGGCCCGGTCCTATTTAAAGCTTCTCTCGCCGCGTCCGTCTCTCTCTCTCTCTCTTCTCGAATCCGCCGAAAATAACACAAAGGGATCATGCGCTAGCCAGTAGTCCAACTGCGTGCGCATCTGCTACGACGGCGACGGAGAAGAAAGAGAGAAGCTTTTATTCTTTTGAAGAGGAGCGCCGCTGCGGCATTTAGTCGGAGCTTGCGGATGCAGTCGGAAGGGACAGGATTTATAAGCCGAGCGCCTATATGTCTTTGTTTTTTTTTTTTCTTACCGCGCAGCTGCTGGTGTACTTAAGGGGAGAGAGAATGACTTTGTTTAAATTTGAATCTGATGTTGGGGTGAGAGGTTTGTTAGATGCCGGTACGCGTGGATACGTATAGTTGGCTCGGTTCAAGGGGACGGAGCTTTGTGCTTGCGCGTTGATCTTTTTTGGAATGATAATGAAAATTGTGAATGGTCTTGAAATGCGGGAGTCTGGGTCGAAGGTTGTGGTAAGAGTTACCTTACCGGTTATCGCTGATGCCCTGCGGTAGTGTGTAGGCTTGCAGATGGTAAAAGCAATCCCTGCAGAAGCCAGTGTCAATGGCAACTGTTCTGTTTCTTAAGATAATTGTCTATTAAGCAGTTTTTAATGAAGGAGGTATTAAAATAATCGATGCACAACAAAATTCATTAAATTATCAGTTAAGTTCTTAAATAATTACTTATCGATCTTATTTTTAATTACCTCTATATACACAAATAATTTGCTTACCTTGCACACGAAATTTCCAGGAACCTTCTGCGTTGTAAAAGCTCGTAATTAGCGTCACACGCAATAAAATCAGCTTTACGGCGTTTAACAAATATCTCAACCTTGGAATAACATTTGAGCGCCCTGCCGCTTACCCTTAAAGCATATAGGACACCGATCGATGAAGGGAAAGTGAATACCTGCTGCGCTCCGTCGTTATCGACGTCTAGACAGGGGATTTTGTATAGGTATGATTATAAATCGCTAATTGGCTCTTATTGTTAATACGCATATCGTTTGAAAGCTCAATGGATAATCGTAAAGCTAAATTGCGCATTTATAGCTTTAATGAATTGCTTTCCGTGAATACTGAAGCTATAATGTCTGGATTCACGTGATTTATTTTTGGATGATGATAGAACAATAAAAAAATCTGCGCATTTAATAAGTAATTTATGCTTTGTTTACTTGATGTCGTCTGAAGAATGTGATGTCGCATAGAAAAATAGTGGAAAATTGAAATGTGATGAAATATGTAGAAAACAAACCTTCTTAATGCTATAATTTGTAAAAATTGTAGTATTAATCTTTAATGTTATTAAAGGAGTTTTCGCATTAAAGTTTTGAAGGCAAAAGAAAAAGAAGCGTTAAAAGCCAGATTACAAAATAAATTTATAAGGTGTAAAAAAATATCATTCGCGTCATTCGTGAATGGCGCACTTCGGATATTGGGATTTTTTTTTTGAATGCTTGTTTTCTCGTAATGTTTACACCATGTTTTCTAAATTTAAAGTATTTTTTCTTATAGAATTTATAGCAATATTTTTCTATTACGTATTTTCTATTGTTAAACTTTTTCATCGAACACTAAAATTTCGCTTGCAATACAGTATACAAAAAATTTTTTGAATTATAATGAATGAAAATAATCTAAAAAGCAAAATCTTTTCAATAAAACGTGCAATTATTAATGCATCATTATTCAAGAGTATAAAAAAACATGAGCACATAGAAACAGCAGAGATAAATCGGGCCGGAAATATTCTTTTTCAAACAAATTGAAAAAACCCACTACAGCGTAACATACTCTGGGAGAAGAATTTTTAGAAAATTGCAATTCCGACAACTAAATCTATCAGAGACTATAAAAATCAAAAGATCCTTAAACTTTATAAAAAAAACTCTACAGAAAATATAAAAAAACTCCATAAAATGCAACAACTATTAAAAAAATCTCTACAATCCACACCAGCATCAGCAAGCAGCCGCAATCCTCCCTATACACTCATCTCCCAGCGCATCCAAGCCACCTCCACAGCTTACCCACACTCAGCTCTCAGCTCTCTGCGCGACACGTTAAATTCAAGGTGAAAATAGAAGCAGTTCGCGCGCGGGCTCTTTTTAGCGCGTATAAAGCCACAGAGAGCCGCGCAGCCTGTATAACGACATAAAGACACGAGGAGAAGCTGTGCAAAGCGAGGCTGAATCCGCGAGCGGCAACCGCGCGCTAGCCGCGAGTGCATCGCACTCTACTCTGGCTCTCTCGCGCGCTCAGCGTATACTTACTTTCGTATATATATATTTAAACAAAGAACGACGCTCTCTGCGCAAAGCGGGTAGAGAGAACCACTCTCTCTCTCGCACTGTGATATATAGCCTGGCTGCTTGAGAGATTTTTGCCTGATGATTTTTTCATTCGCTTTTTGCTGCTCGTTTTAGTGTGTTATACTGGATACGAGGGCCTGCAGGTGAGGCGACGAGAGAGTCGTTGTTTGTTGAGTAATGCCGGGGATGTGGGCTGTTTTCGTAATAGTTGCTGTTTTGCGCTAAGTGGCGTCATGTGCGCTAATAGGCGTGGATTGCGTTTTTTTCAATGAGCTTGGGCGTTTTTTTAAATAGCTGCGAGCTTTAGTAGGCTTTTTTCGCTTTTCTGTGCGTTAAACTTTGGTACTAATATTGTTAATGTACTCATAAGTGTTATATTGCTGGATGGTTTTTGATTGATCTTCGTGCGAAAAGTAATAGCGATTACTATATACATTCTAAAAATAACGTTTGAATATATAGAATGTATAATATCAAAAATTGAAAATTATCCAATGGACGACAAGGCAAAGTTTATAAATATCCTGTCGTCGTCAAAATCTACTTAATCCAAAGAAAAAAAATAGCAAAAACTTGCCAAACCTTAAAACAGCCCAAATAGCCAAGCTCGTCTCGCAAAATCCTCTCGAAAAATCTTGACAAAAAATCAGTCAACCAAGATTTTCTCGAACCTCGTCAAAAGAAAAAAGCCCGCGCCCAAAGCCAGAAAAATTGCAAAAAAAGCTCGAAGCATCCCCGCGCTCTACCATATCCCCCAGCAACCGATTCCCAGTAAGCATAAAAAGGACAAACCGTCTCGCGCTCGCTCGGGCCGCGGAGATGCAGTATAGATGAGTCCAATCGGCTGCTCCTTTCTGCGCTCTGCGCGCGACGAGTTCGCTGCCCTTTTACTTTACTTACACTGGAGGCGAGAGAGCGAGCGCGCAGTCGTTAATAAATTCAAAGTTTCTCGTGCGGCTCGAACATTCCTGCACGCGTGCGAGCGAGAGCCGCTCAAGAGAGGGAATATATATGTGGCTATGTATCGAGAGGAGGGAGGATTAATGCGCGAGGCTGGATTTTATTGAGATGAAAATTAATGCGATATATGGGGAAGCGACAAAAGTTGGTGATTCGGAAAATCGCTGGTTTTACATGCGGTTTTAGGGGGGGACTCGGGAGGAAGTTTATCGGGTGTCTGTATGAGGGGGGTGTGTAATTGCTCGAGGCCGCAGGTTGAGGTTGACTTGAGAGTGTGTATGTGTGCCGTTGTGGCTTTCTTTGTATAGTGAGTCGACGATTTGTTAATTTATTTTTTCTTTCTTTTTTTTTTTCAAGATAATTTACATATCTGTAATTTAACAATCGAAGGTGGTATTCGCGTTACAGTTATTACAAAACATTGCTTAAAAAGATGCTACTCTACTTTCGACAATAAATGCTTTATATTTTACAGAGCGAAGGCAACATTAAAAACTCCCCTCATATATTTCCAGAAAGACAAGGGAATTCACAAACGAGCCGCGCGGCTACCAGCTTCGCATTACGATTGGCGTGGCAATGAAAAGGGACGAAAGCCCTCCTTACACACTCGCCGTTTCCCCCCCTTTAGCATGCGCAAAAAGCGGCAAATCCTTGTAACGTCCGCGCACTACAATCAAGTTTTTTTAGTAACACCATTTGTCGCTCGACGGCCGCTCTCGTGTAAACGTATACATACACACACGCAGGGGGGTAAGTATAAAAATTAGCCTGCGCTCCATGGGCTCATTGTTTCACTCGCGCGTTTTACAACACGTGGCGCGCGAAGTATATAAGAAGAAGAAGGCAGCAGAGCAGCGCCAGCAGCAGCCAAGGCCACCAAGGTCGTCATCTCCTCTCCTTTCTCGCGCTCGACTGCCAAGAGTGTGTGTGCCTTTATTCTGCGCTTTTCTTTCTTCTTTGCTGTCTCTCTTACTCGGGCGAGCGCCTCGTTCCTTGAGCCAGGAGAAATAGAACCGAAATTGGGTGTATATCGATGAGGAGGGGGATAATGAGGATGGCCTGGGCAATTACAGCGCGTTAAATCGCCGCGTCGAAGGATGGATGAAATTGAACATTAAGCGAGGCTTTCGTTGGCTAGTGGTTTTTTTTTTTATTCTTGGTCGAGGGTTTTGTTAGACGGGTTTAACAGGTTTAATGGTGCCGCTGGGATTGGCTGCGAGGTGTAAAGCGCGAGGATGATTCTGCGGTTTTAGTTGCTCTGGAAGGCGAATTATTGGTGAGATTTTCGTGGGAGATGTATGAATGCAATTTTTTTTTTGGTTTTTTTCTTTTGTGATTGTGAAATTTTGATGGTCGCTGCGTGAGAGCTGACGTTTCCAATTTGTTTTTCTTCGTCGGGTTGTGACGTTCGGTTGTCTATGAATTTGGAAAAAGCGAACGCTTCGCAGATGACTTTGACAAGAGATTGAAATCATAAAAAATTTTATTTGCTTAAAAAGTAAAGATCTTACACATTTAAAAACTAAAAATTAAAGTAAAAAAACGACGCTAATAATGATCGAGCTACATTCTAGGAAAAAAAACTTTCGTGTAAATAAAATAATTTATTTCAATGCCATCCGGTTTAATAAATTACAATCTATTAAACTCGAATGTACATTAAAAAAAAGATTTTTATTAAACAAAACTCGATTTATAAATAATAAATCGTTACAAACTACCTACTAACTAAAATTACGAAAAAAAAATCATAATAAATCGCAATTAAGAAGTCATTATGTTGCTGGCTGCTTTCGTTCGAACGTACGTCTAGTAAAATAAAAACACAGTACAAAATCGCATCTGAAGGAACTGCGGGCGAGGAAAATAGTATCGGATATATGGAAGAGCATGTTTTTTTTTCACAAGTATGCCGGTTAAAGGATGCGGTTTATCTCTTTCTTCAGTGTATGAGCTATAATAGTAAAAAAAAAAAAGAAGACAACTCGAACCCCCGTTGACCGAGGGCTCTGGATGGTTTTGGTTTCCGAAGTACTTTTTATTAAGAAATACTTTGCATTCAGTTTAAATGCCTTACGCACGTAATTAATTGGTAATTAGAGTAATTATTGTTTATAGCGTGGTTGTTTCTCCCTAAGTCTCTACCTAGAAGCATGCTTCACTAAACACATCTTAGACGACGCTTAAAATTAAAAACGTAATTTTACTTGTATTCCCTCTCTCTATCTCGCTTACTTCTCGTTTCGCTCTCTTTGCTTCACTTTCCTCTTTCAATTTTTGTTTATACCTCTTTTTTTTGTTACTCTGTTTTGCGAATAAACACACATCGGCTCTCTTCGCCTTAAAACACGATTCTTATGCTTCTAGAGTTTCTTTTTCGAACAAAAATACTTGTTATATGCGGAGGATCGCGAGATTGTTCGTTCACAGAGGAAAAATCATTCAACATTATTTTTTTTTCTCTTTCGCCGAAGACATATCGGGGCCTCTTTCTCATCTCTTTTGCGTAAAACACACACGTGATACGTTAAACTTTATTTTCCTTGCAATTTGATTTAATGAGTTTCACTGCACAACTTGGCGCCTTTCTCTCTAGGGACAAACGTTACTTTTTTATTGTTATTTTTCATTTATTCGTTTATCGTATAATATTGTTACAACGTCGTGGAATGATTCACCGATTAAGGCAACGTACATATCGTCTGAACTATTGAATCCTTTATCTATTTATTTTGTTTCATTATCATTATACGTTTAACGTGAAACTCTCTCAATCTCTCTCTCTCTCTTTCGCTCTCTCTCTCTCACTCTCATCTCGTCACTCCTTTCTCTCTCTCTCGCCCCATTAAAAGCGCTCGTTTTCCTTTCTCCGTTCATCTTTCTTCCTTTTGTTAAAATTCTTATATTTATACACAAGTCGCTCGCGATCATACCTTTTGTCTACGTCCTTTTGGAAGCAACATTTTGAACGGCGCGCGCGCTCGGCGCCTCACGAAAGTACAATGCAAAGAAGAGACTTGCCTCCTTGTCGCTTTTATTTTTCTCTCGTTAACATACTTCTCGGCCTAATCACGCACGCTTCTCACTCGCTCGCTCATTCTTGCACGCTCTCACGCACGCTCGCTTGTTTTATTTTTTTTTTTTTCTTAGGACCTGGAGAATTATTATATCGAACGCTTAAAAGTGCCGCGCGTATCGTCTTCCGTTCGTAGTTGTCGCCTCTGCTTTTTTTTATTTTCTCTTACTATCGCGCGATTTTGTTTCGCGGATCATCACGATGAACCACGCCCTCGATCGAATCGTATGACAAATTATCAAAAAGAGAAAACTGAAACTAGTTTTTTTTCCTTCCTTTTTAGCGGCGCCGCGCGCTGGAAGCCGGGTGGGGCTCCCCTATGCTTTTTTTGAGAAAGCTCCAGAGTCCGGAACGTTTCTTTCTTTTTAGTTTTATTCATTTTATTTAAAAAAAAGGAGCGAATGCATCCGGAGCAGCGGATATTCCGCATCGTTCACTTTATTTGTTATTTATACTTTTCTTTTGAAAAATCATCATTTTCCAATTGTACAAAATTTTTTTTTCAATTATTTTTTTTTTTATTTTTTGTTTATTTATTTCATCGACTTTAATGTTATATACGAAAGAACTCAGATCAATATACAAACATCCAGCCGACAAGCTGCGCTCTTTTATACCGCTGACATACAATATATATAAGATGTACATATATAAATATATATAAATATATTTATATATATTTATATACATAAATTAAATTATACATGTAAAAAAAATGAGTCCGTGCCGAGGGCTCGCTCTCCCGCGCACAACTCAACGGGATCCGCGTCCCTAGACCCACACCTGAGACTCCGGTAACTTGCGGCTATACTTGCGTCTTTATTCGTGCGTTTTTCTTATTTAATTTACGTCTCGATGTGGTTGCGTTTCGTAAGAAAGCAAATGTAAACCTGAGTTTTTTTTCCACAAATTGAATAAAAAATTGTTTGATCATCACATGTTTTTAAAATTAAAATTAGGTTGAAAAAGATTCCAAAAATCGAGCAAACTTACAATTTTGTCACCTGCTACAAACATTAACAAATCAAAACTACACCAAATTTTTCATTTTGCATCGACTACGGAGATGACCGAGAAAAAAGAAATATCAGTACACGCCTAAGTCAATGGACAAGTTATTTTGCCTGCTCGCGGCAAAACGACTCGCCGTCTCGCCTCTTTATTTTTCCTTTCTCGGCGCAAGAACAAATTTTACTTAGAACAAAAAAATGCATGCATTTGCCACACGCTCACGAAACGCAGCTACGTCGACGCAATACAATAGAGAGACTCGAGGGGCTGGCGAGGAAAAAATGTACATACACGTAAAAAAAATATGAGAGAGCTAAGGCGCGCGGGCGAACGCGGG
Source organism: Eupelmus urozonus (assembly GCA_900480035.1). Classification (NCBI taxonomy): domain Eukaryota; kingdom Metazoa; phylum Arthropoda; class Insecta; order Hymenoptera; family Eupelmidae; genus Eupelmus; species Eupelmus urozonus. Next base: position 21,012 of record UELX01000773.1, read on the forward strand.
TTTCGTGGGGAGAGCGCGCGCCCGGCGTGGCGAATTCAAAATCTATCTACAAATTAATAATACCACCGATAATCGTTAAATGTGTTGCTTTTAAAGTAAAAGTTAAAAAATATATATAATGCGTAGAAAAACCGGGAACGGGAGGGTGGGGAAAGGGATTTTCTTTTTTGTTTTTTAAGGGGGAGTCAATTTATACGGGAGAGAAGAGAAAGGAAGGCTCCTTGAGGGAGCGTGGGCGGGAGTAGGATGTTCGGTATATAAAAAATAATAAAAGGAAGGCGTATAAACCGCGGTAAATTAAATATTATCGCTATCTGCCTCAAAGTGGCTAACCCTACGAACTTTTTTACGTACCACCTATATGATCGAGTCGCTAAGATAGAAGCTACTTAAGTATCGTCTTTTTTCGTTCATTATTTGATTGTTGTTCGTGTATTTTCCCGTACGCCAATTGCGCTTTTCCACTCTCTTTTGCCCCATACTTTTCTTTTGTTCCTTACGCGTCGCGCTAGCAATACAATTCAGCCCGTCCGTTATTTTTTTTTTGTTTTTGCATTTTGTAATATATCCCATTCGTTATACGTTGCGTTTGCACCCAAGACACTTAGAAACCGCGCGTTACTGTACGTGTGTGTTTATGTGTATTCCCTTTTTCCTTTATCTTCTCATCTTGGATTATATAATAATATATAATATTATAGTACATGAGTATGACACGGAGTTTCACTAAAAATATAACGTTAGATAACACTGAGCATTATACTGGCTTAAGCACTCTGAGCCAAGTTCTTTTTAAACTTCAATCGTCTCTTTCCTCCCTTCGTCTCCACATTTTTTTTTATTTCTCTCTCATTTAATTTATCTTCACGTAAAACGCGCCACTGGTGCTGTTAGAAAACTAATTACATTTCTTTTTTTTCTTTATTCTTTATCTCTTCTCATTGGTTTGAAATACTGGTTTAGATATAGATTCTGTATAAAATCTTTTGTCAACTGGAACTCTTAAGAACAATGATTTATTTACGTTACGGAAAGAGTGCTATATACAATGAATAGTTTATGGATGGTTTTTTTTATTTATTATTTATTATTAGGCGATCGTGAATGCGGAAGAACTAAAAAAAAACAATACATGTTCCGGTATACCCGCGCGAGGTTATTCAACCCGGCAAAAGGGACTAATGTTTTTATTATCAACGCTTACTGACGAGTAGTTTGCAATAAAAAAATACGAAGAGTCATTAAACATCATTATGCAAGAGTAATTGTTAGCGACGACGGTAGCAGTAATATATTTCTAGTTTATCTTTAAACGTAAAAGTAATACAATATTATTTGATTGATGACGATTAATAATTAATGATAATAGTAAGTTAATTATAATAGTAGGCGATAACTATATTAAAATTAATGCTCTTAGTGGCGACAAAATAAAAAACTGTCTACTTATGCATTGTTCTTATCTTTATAAAAAGGAAAATTAACTTTTTCTCTCTAAAAAAATATCTCTTACTATGTAAAATAAAAAAGGCGGAAGTATAAAAAAGAGTCGGACGAGGATCCTTACATACTCTCTACAAGTTGTGTATGCTTAAAAAGTCATGTATAATAACTGTGTATTCGGCACTCTTTCCAACAGCTATTTTTTCATCTTCTTATACGGTTTACGGCATCATATTTATTTTTTTTCTCTTTCTCTTTATTTTAATCAGTGTACTCTGCTTGATTATTGCATCGATTATGGAAAAATATGGCTATGTTTTGAACGAGGCTATTTTACGTTATAACAAGGGGGCAAGGGGGCGTCTCGTCTCGTAAATTGGCAATATAATGCATTTTTTTCGGCATCATCGCGCTTCTGCTTTTGTTGCTCTCATCATGTCATGTTAACTTCATTTTTATTTTATTACTTTACTTTTACATAATCATTGAGAATCATCAAAGAAAAGGCAGTGCGCCGCGATCTGACTGAGAAACGACGCGGGCTCGGATATAACCGGAAAATTTTTTCGACGCGTCCTTAAATCGCGCGTATTTTCCGAGTCGACGTCGTCCACGCGGCAAACGTGTCTCTAAAATCAGCTTCGTTATACTGTTTTTTTTTTTTAAGCTATTTCTTAATAACTCCCCCTTTTACTTCGCTTTCTCTATCTCTCTCGCATTATTTATTTATTATTTATGTATTTTTCTTTCATTACTTTTTTACTTTGTTTTGTACACTAAATACGATAAAAGCATCGGTAATAATAATTTTCTCTGCGTTTCTCGTGTATTTTTTATTTTTTTTTTTTATCGCGCGCACGTGATGCTTAATCCGAAGCTGTATATTATAGGCAGACTCCGAGTTTTCTTCGCGGAAAAACATCAATCTCCCTTACTTCGCGTAATTTATTTATTTATTTATTTTTTTATTTCTTACTATTTCTTTTAAACTTATGTACTTGATTAGAGGAATAACTTTTAGACCTTTGTTGTTAGACGTTATTATTTTTTTGCATTCAGTGACTTTGATTCTGCGTAAAAATTTGACAGAGTTTATCTAGCATGATTGGCTTTCACCTTTTTCATTATGTCTCGCTCATTTTTTTTTCTACAAAAAACGCAAGGAAAAAAGATTCTCTTCGCTGTAAAATATCCTACATACGTAGACAATAAGCTCGCAAACCCTAAAACGCCCTTTCGTTTTAGTTGCTTTGCTTTTTGCGTACAAAAATCTCAAAAACAGGTAAGAAACGAACAGAAGCATGTTTCTCAATACATAAACAAAGTTTGTATATACGCGTTAAATAAAAAAATTAGAAGAAAATGACAAAAAATCTCACATTACATCGGAAACACTCGGCTCGGCTCCCCTTTTACAAAGTCAACGCGGATTACAAAGTTTGCGCCTTATTTTTCTTACTTTTTTTTCTCATCTTCTCTTTCACTTCTGTATATGTACCGCTACAAAAATATCTATGCTAGAGAGGGGACACAGGGGGAGTGACGACGACGACGTGCTGCAAACAAGAGAGTCAGCATTTCGCCGCCTTCCGCTAAAGTTATTACAATTATTACAAGATTACACAGGCGCGAGCGCGCGCTCGCGCACGCGGGCGAACACACAACACCGAGTGTTTCTCAATCTTGTACATAGTGACTGTCATTCGTTGCTAAAAAACGCAAAAAAAAATTAAAAAAAACTTTAATAATTATATGAGTAAATACATAAGACAAGAACCCGTCCATCGTGACAAAATGCGAGAGCCTCGAGTCGAGCAGGAACTTGAGAACGTTGAATCGAAAAAAGCGGCCCACAGCAAGGTCACGCGCATTGTTACCAGAGTGGACACACAATATAAGAACGTTTATATATCTTACAAAATGATTATAATATAATAATAGGTAAATATTATAATTAATAATAAAGATAGGCGCACGTCAATAAAAAAAAACACACGCGCCGCGAAATTCAAAGTTGGCCGACGCAATACCTACGCACAATATTCCTCATCTCGTTTTCCGTTCATCTCCATTAATTAATATTATTTCCCTCATTAATTTATCTTTTTCTTTTTCTTTTTCCTTACTCGGTTACCTCATTCGTAATCTGTCACTAGGTAAAGAGCACAATAGAAGAAAAAAAAATATATAATATACGGAGCCTAACGTTATAGGTTTGTCGTCGCTGCGCGAACTCAGCACGAGGGAATCAATCCCTTCACTCCTTTTTTTCTCTCTCTTTTCTTATATCATTTTGAGTCCTCTTACGTTGTGAGAACGCGTATACAACTAATATCGCGTCGCGAGATCCGAGTATAAATGGCGGGTACATTCGTTTACAATATAACGTGATGATGATTGGGGCGCGAGTATGAGCAATAAATAAAATAATACAATAATAAGTCTACAAACGTGTGGTGTATATGTGTGTTTATGTGAGTGTGAGCGCGCACAGGGCATGTCAGTTTCATATTAGGATTCATAGAGGGGCATTACAATTATAATACGTACATGGAGTCGCGTGTATAAATGAGTGTATGTCAATTACTGATAAAGATATATAAAATAAAACGAGTAGTATAAAAAAAGAATACGTAAGCGTTAGCCTCTACATCATTTCCCGGGCGACCCCCGAGGCGAGCGAAAACTCCTCAGGCTGCGGCTGCATCCCGGCTTTACGTGTACTTCTTGTGTATGTCTTTTATAGCGAGCATTGATTGCCTCGTGCTGCGGCCACCCTGACGCGGATTATTATTTTTTTCATACAATTTGTCATCTTACTTTTTTTGTTTCATACAATATTCATTTTATATATACACGGCGTAGAGCTGTTCTAGACTCGTAAAACTATATTAGTTAGCTCGCGTTTGCTTGTGAAAAGTCATGAGTTTACTCAATTTGTTTCTTTTTTTTTTGTCGTAATAATAATAGGAGATATCGCTTAAAAAAATACATTTAAAAAACTAAAGAGAATCAAAGTAGCGGTAGTAGTTGCAGTAACAGCAGTTCCAGTAGTAGTAACGACGAAGTAAAAAAATGATATATATACACATAAACACATATACATGTATATATGCATATATATACCTAGGAGTATACGGTTTTTGCTTCACTCCTCTCCAATTCAACGTACCATAAGTGTCTCATGGAAGAAAAGATCGTTCGCAAGGAAGAAACTTATATAAATATGTATATATATAGTCTGGGTTTGGAGGAAGCACGCGGTCTTCGAAACAGCTCTAGTTTGTGGGGGCGACACTTACACGTTACTCTCTTTTCTCCGCCTTTCTACTTTTTCTTTTCCTTCATGTCAATTTTCCTTTCTCTCGCTTTATCTCGTCAATACGCATTTCTCTTTCTTTTTCTCTCACGGTCTGTGGCCCTATCAGGATAAGAACTTACTACTGCGGCGCTTTAGACTACTGTAGGCTGGAGTTGAGGCTCTCGGGCATGCGGAAGTTCATCATGTGGAAGGGCGGCGACGCGGGGCTGCTAGGCTGGCTGTTCGGGCCGCCTACCTGGCTCGAGCCGCGGCCGCGCTTTCGCCTCTGTAAAATGCCCTTGCGTGCCATGTAGAACCGGATCGTGCTGATGGGGATGTTGTACTTTTCCGAGGCCACCTGGAAGGTCATGCCGCGCGCCACTAGGTCCGATGCTTGTTTAAGCTCGGCCTCAGAGCGCCGTTGTCGTCTTTGATAGCCTGTAAAAGGAGCGCCAATGGGCAAGAATTAGTTTCATTCGTTTAACCGTTGTTGCCTTTGGAGAAAAGAAATTTTGTTGCTATCCAAAATTTGATTGGTGTATGATGGAAAAGCTAGTTTTTAAAGTTTTTTGAAGAGTTTAAACATTAGTTTGTTAATCAAACAATCTTTTTAAATTTTCAAAAAACTTGTGTAATTCCAAATGTACCAATCAAATTTATAATATCAATAAATCTTTTTTCCCCAACTATTCCTACGTTTTTATTTGATATATTTTTAATTTTGAACAGTGCTTTCTGATGATTTATGCTACTTATGCTAATGATTCACGTTACACCAATTGATACACTCACAAGTAATTTTGACAATACGTGCAGTTTATTTTTTTGTAAATGACACAATACATTTTTAATAAGTTGGAAATGATTCGATGCAATGAAAAAAGCCAATGATGATTCTACAGAAATACTTCTTTTATAATTACATGAAAAATAAAATTTACATCAAGAAATTTTTAGATAGTATAATTATAAGATAATTATAAGAAATGTTATTAATTTCAAAAACTGTAATATATATTTTATAAATTTTATAATTTTAATTGCAAAACTCTATAATTTTATTTTTAAAAATAATAAGATGTAAATTAGAATGTTAATTTGGAATTATCGTTTATTCAAAAACGAAATAATGTATTTTAATCTGCTTAAATTAAATGGCTGATTGTATTATCACTTTTTTGGAAAGCCATACCATATTTCATATTATTCACCAAGAAAATTCTGTATTTTTATTTAAGATTTATTTTTTGTAATACTTAATGCCAATTTCATAACATCTATTAATTTGAAAAGTTTTACAGAGGCTTCAAATGTACTTGACCAAATGACATTGACGAAATTCACGTTTACCAATCCTGCATAAGAACACATCTTCAAAGACTAAGAATATATTAACACAATAAAATAAACATAAACTTTCCTAATACAAATAACTCAAACAGTAAACAAACGATTTTATGAAGGTGTCTTTAATAAATAATCAAAAACAAAAGTAAAGTCTTGAAATTGAGCTTAAACTCTAGATTTAAAAATGAAATTATTAAATTATTTTCTTCTATAAAATTAAAAATTTAAAGAAAAAATTTAAATAAATAATAAAAATAATATATAAAAAATGAACATTTTAAAATTGATTAGTACATATTATAATATTTTATATAGTTAGTATATCATATTTAGTAACAGACAACATGTAAAAGTTATTAGCATATTTCTTATCTAAAGCGATAGAAGATTGCTGTGTATGTATAACAATGATATGAATTTTATTAAAAGTCAAGTCCATAAGTAAATAAAGATGTCATGCGACTTGACTATTGCAGCAGTTTACCCTATAACCAATGTACCCTACATGCAAACGGTATTGACACAGCAAGAATATAACTACAGATCCTCACTAACTAATATACTTGCATGCAAACAATATTGACACACAGCGAGAATACCAGTGATTCTCGGACTCAGTATAACAATAAACATGCATAAACTACTCTAAATAACCGTCACCAGAGGAAAATATCGAAAATTCGGATATCTGTTTGGAAATTTAAATAAACTCATTTCTACAGCATCATTTATCATTAAACGTATTTATACAATTGTTAGACGCGCAATAAAGTAATCATCACTACGTATCACGAGAAAATCAATAAAATAAAAGATACTCCAAATTTTCAATAAACCTCAACAGAGACAATCTCAAAATCCAGCCTACCTTCGATAGCGGGGAACGGACTGCCGGGGCCGCAATTACCAGCGGGCACGGCGCTGATCGAGTACGGCTTCTCCTGCTGGGCGAGCAGCTGATGCTCGTCAGGCTCCATCTTGACCAGGCCCTGGGTCTCGGTGAGGGTGGCCTCGCAGGCGCTCAGCGCCTTCTCCAGATGCTGGAGCGCCTCGCTGTGCTCCATGTTCATGAAGTTCTGGGCGCTCAGCGGATTGGGCACCGGCTGTTCCTGGGGTCCTACTCCTGGGGCCAAAGTTGCTGGCAGACTGGTCGACAGGCCGCTCGAGCTGAGGAAGTCCGACTCGGAGCCGTCGTCGTTGGATTGGGCGTCGTCGCACTGGGGGAAATCGGCGCTGCCGCCCGCTGACGAGGCCGTCGAGGAGGTAGCGGTGGTGGGCTTGGGTGGCGATGGCTTGATGGGAGTCGAACTGCTCGATAGCTGGGAACCACCCGTCACGCTGTCGGGGCCACTGCCGTTGCTGTCTCGACCTTGCTGGGTTGAGAGACCGCGGACCTGTTGGGACCAGGACAATACATTGTTTAGTCATATGATTTACAGTAATTAAATATTTTTTTTGCGAAGCAATGATAGTTTTTTTTTTGAAAAGAAAATTTCGTTCAGCTTTTTGTAGTTCTGAGAAACAAGCTTGTGATTTTTGACTCTGACGATCTTACTTAAAAAAGACTTTCAACGCGATCGGTTTAATACAGCGACGTAAAAAACTGCTGGTAAAAAACGTTGAAAAAAAGTTGGCTAATGTACGTTAGGATTTTCAACGCGCGTATAAAAAAATAGGCCCCTTAATATCTGTTATTATATTAAACACACTCAAGGCGGCTGTATGAGTCATCGGTCAAAAATTTTTAAATGTTATATTTCTATCGTTTTATTCGTCCGCTTTGTAATTCAAGATTTTATTTCGTGATGTGACCGTTTGAATATAACAAAATTTTGAAGAGAAAAGAGACACATTTTAAACAGGAAATTGAGGAATCCATTTGAATTTGTAATACGCGAATGTTGCTGCATTAGTCAATAGTGACTCATGCGAAGCCTTTAAATTATTTATATTTTTATTTCTTAGTAGTAATTTAATTCCTTCAATAATTTTTTACTGACGCTTTTATATTTAACCTTCATGAATATAAAAAAGTTCAAATTAAAATTATCAATTTTTACATCTTTTATAATTTTGAGTGGTATATTAATAAAACATGTTAATTAACAATAATTTAAAATTGTCTGTTTTAAACATTAAATATGCCTTCACTTATAAAAAAAATTTTTTCTCATTAAAAAATGCTCGGATAGCGGCCGAGCGTATTTTATCAAAGTATAAAAAATATAATAATCTATGTTAACCAGTCAGAGCCGAATTTTGTTAAAGAATCTTACTATTAGTCAATTTTTCTTATCTGTTATAGAATAAACATATGCCGCTTAACAGATAACAAATTCAGTCAGTCGAAAGTTCTCGTTTATCGTAGTAAAATATTATATTTAAACAGCGATATTATAACACATTTATAATATTAAACAATTTCGGGCGCCTTGTCTTGTTTCCAAGAAATCCCGAAAAACTATACCAACTTTCGCAGTTAAAGCAACAATGATGTAACAATCGCTTATGTAAAATCCTTGCAAGAATAAACTACCGAACAAAAAGAGCGCTTATGTTCGCGTAATAATAAATCAACTTTTGATTTTTGAAAGTCGTCATATCTGTTAATTAAGCTTTATCTTTACTCATTTACCAGAAAAATAAAAAAAACGCTTATAAAACTACCCAGGCCTCCGATCAATCCTCAATTCACAAAGAGAAAACCTTAAAAAAAAAGCCACGTCCCAACTACCTCCAATCCCCATCTAAAAAAATCCTCAACAAACCTGTAAAGCCTCAGCAGCCTGCATGAGCTTGGCGAGCTGCTGCTGCTCGACGTAGACCTCGCCTCTATACATAAACTCCACCAGAGCCTGCAGCTCCCACATCCTCATGTCCCTGAGGAAGATGATGGGATGGGTGCAGGGAATCTCAAGGAGCAAACGCTCCAGGTAATCGCTGCAGGCCGATAGTACGACCTTGTGGCACTTGATGCTGCCGCCGTCGCAGGCCAGGGTCACGTCGACGAACTGCTCCGAGGAGAGTAGCTTCGGGAAGGCGCTGTGCATGTTGGACTGGTGGGAGTTCCAGGAGACGCAGAACTGCTGGCGATCGCCGCCCGGGTAGGCCGGCTGCTGGGCAGCCGGCGCCGCGCCCGAGTCCATCATCTGGTCGTCGATGAACGAGTCCGAGTTTAACTGAAAAATTAAGAGGAACGTTGTTATTTTATGTTTTTTTTTGGGAAAAAAGGGGTAAGGATGAAAGCGAGAGCGCAGGGGGTGGGCTTTGAGATATGGGTGTATAGAGCGGCGAAAAGTGAGAGTAAGTTTTGGAGCGCCGAGCGATGAGGGACGAAGCGAGAGCGGCCAATTGAAAAGAGCGTAAATTTCGTCATTCGATTAACGATGCTGCGACGATTCTTTTTGTATGGTTTAGAAGAGTGTATTCCGCTGTTGGCGTTTGGGTTATTTTTTATGCGGTATCGCGTCGAAAATTCCAGTGATGGTAGAACGGAAGAGAAGTGAATCGTTCGGGCAATAAAATAAGATACACCGATTGACAAAACGGTGAGTGTATTCGCTCCCGATGTTCTCGTTTTTAAATAAAAAGCAATCATCGCTCGTTTAAAAAATCGAAAAAAACACGTCGAGTCGGCCGAATCGTCTCTACATTAACAAAAAGTCCGAACGTACAACGCAATATTGGTATACAAGAAAAATTAAAATTTTTTCAACGCTATACGTAAAAGAGCGTATAATACAAAGCAGATAAGCCATAACGAACAAAAATCTCCCATACAGCCATAAACATTCACACACACATCTCGAGAATCTCGAGTTTCGGTGAAGTAACACGCGAGTTTCCTCTCCCGGCTTGACATAACCGGCGGCCAGCTTATATTAAGCGATGCCTCTCCGAAACGAGGAAAGAAAGAAAAAAAGAGCCAAAGCAGCGTCAAAAGGATTCTCTTTTTTTTTTTAACGGTCGCATCTAAAAATCCCACCGGGCCACTCTCGGCACGTAGGCGCCGCGTGTATACACACACACACAGACAAACCCAACCCGGAGAGCAAGAAAAACCATAATACAGCTCTCTCTCTCTCAGCCAGCGGCAGCGCCTGTAACATTAAGCCACCCCACGGACAGGTTACAGTCGTCACTTTCTCTCCTTCTCTCTTTTCCCGTCCTTTGAGAGTATTAAGGATTTTTCGGCGCTCGCTCCGCCGAAGAGAGACAAACGCGCGCGCATTCGGGAGATTTTAAAGGCGATCAAGATGGCTGCTAAGAGAGTGTTCTAAGTTGGTGTGTGCGCGCGGCGGGCTCTCTGCGCGAGTAGGGAAATGATTCATCGAATGTAGGGTGAACGTCCTGAGAGCCGCGCGCGCGCGAGCGCCTAACGCACACATTCATGGACATATAGTGTGCCGCTCTGCCGGCTCGCGCCGTTTCTAATGGCGATTTTTTCGACGTTTGATCGTTGCGGATGGGAGAGAAAAAAAGCGGAGGAATAACAGTGAGCGAGTTCGGAATGGGAAGAGTAACGGAGCGCGCGGCGCGTGAAGCGTATATATAGGCGACGCGGCGTTGAAAAAACTCCGAAATCAAAATTTTCGGTGCATTCCGAAACCTGCTCAGTCCCGGCGCTCTTACATACATATACATATACACACGCGGACGGCAACATTAAAATCTCCCTCTCACTCGTCGAACAAAAAAAAAAATAAAACAGCCGAACCTCTATAATAAAGATTCACCGGCGCTCGGGCTTGCTTACAGGCGGGCAGCATATATAAATAAAGAAAAAGGGACTTCCGCGAAGAGGCCGAAGGTTCCCCCCTCCCTCCTCCCTCACACTCCCTCCTCAGCAGTGCGCTCTCGGTAAAAGGAGCAGCGGCGCGCTTGGCTCTGCTGCGGCGGTGGCGGCAGCCTCGCTCCGATTTTCGAGGTAAACAAAGGAAACAAACAAAAATCCCTCCTCTCTCGCGCGCGCACACTGCTCTATGTGTATACGTGTATATAGGCATATATACGTATAGAGAGATATATATACGTATACGGGGCGTACATCCGCGCTTGCGGCGCGGTGGCGAGAAAAGGCGGCTGGTAAGCGCGAGAGAGCGAGCGGGGATCGATCGGCACTCAACGTCTTTTTACGCGCGCCTGACGCGACGCAATAAAGGAAGAGAAAAGGCGGCGGGTTATATTCGCGCCGATAGGTATATACCATACGTATACGTATAAATGCGCAAAAAACAGAGAGGTGGGGGGGGAGTATATAGGGAGAGAGCGCGGGGTTAAAACTCCGCTTCCGCGCGCGCTCGCCTCCCGCGCTCGCTCGGCGTGTGTATAAATTTATACCTATTGCTCCGAAAAATCTCGGCGTGTGCCCCCCCTCTCCCCTCTCGTCTAAGAGAGCAATATGGCGCTTCTCACATGTATACATACACACGCGCTACTCTGGCGTATTTATACGTATTTCGGACTCTCCGTCTCGCTCTCTCCCCGCCCCTTTATATAGAATATAAGAGCGTGCGCGAGCGAGCGAGCTTCCACACATGTGTAGCGTGTGTATATAGGTATATACAGAGAGACAGACACACGCGCGTTGCGGCCCTGCGCGCGCTCCAAGAGAGAGAGAGAGAGAGAGAGAGAAAGAGCGGCTGGTATATACGGCCGCGTCCACAACGGCTCTTTGGGATTGTAGATTCGCGGATATTCGCTTGGCTTGGCACGTGCGCGCTTATAGCCGACAGGCGCGTATGTAGACGAGCCCTTAAAACACTCCAAGATATATACCCCCCTCTTTCACGCTGCTATGCTGCTGCTGCTGCTGCTGGCGCGGTGTGCTCACGCGCGCGCGAGGGAAAAATCCTCGCTTCTCTCCCTCGCCTCCTCTGCTCTTTCGCGCACTCGCACGTACCTATATACATCATAGAGAGAGCGAGAGAGAGAGAGAGAGAGAAGGTATATACGAGGAATCTTTAAATTCCCTCTTTCGCCTCGCGAGAGAGCGAGCTGCTGGTGCTCCCCTACTACTTCTCTCTTTCCGTCTCTCGAGCGAGCGCGCGCGGGCTTTCAAGACTCGACAAAGAAATCGATTCCGTGCGTCAAAATTGCTCCGCGCGCGGACTGAGAGAGACAGAGAGAGAGTCAGAGAGAGAGAGTCAGAGAGCGAGAGAGAGAGAGAGAAAAGGAGAAGCGCGCGCACACGAGCAAAGAGAGCCAGAGAGTGCGAATTCGCGTATATAGGTACACACGGAGAGAGAGAGAGAGAGTCAAAGGAGATGAAGAAGGAATGGAATATACGCGTGTACGATTTCTTTCTCTCTCGCTCGCGGATATGTATGTAACAGAGAGGACGACGCTAACGGTGCGTATATATAGCTATATAGAGAGCTACCGGCGAGTAACTCTCCTATAAGGTGGACGGCTGTAAGAGAGCGGCTAACGGTAATAACGAGAGAAGAAGAAACGACGCGCTAAGGCGGCGGCGGTGGCGGCGGTGGCACCTCTCGGAAATTCCCCGAAAAGCGGAAAAGCGACAGAGAGGAGGAGACTGTCTCTCCCTCCCCCGCTTCTATATCCCCCGTTCCTCCTTTCGGAGCACGCAGAGTAGGACCTTTAAGCCACCTGACGCCTGTCTGCCTCCCTGCCTCTCTCTCTGTCTTTCTATATCTGTGTGTGTGTGTCTGTATGGCTATATACCTCCTCTCTTTCTCTCTCTCTATCCTCTACCTACCTACCTACCTATGTCCTTTTGCTCGCCCCCCTTGCCGCTTTCGTGTGCTCAAGGGGAGAGGCGGCAGCGTCTTTTTGTGCGCTGCGGCTATACTCGCAGAGAGTGAGAGAGTGAGAGAGAGAGAGAAAGACAGAAAGCCATGGAGGATCATAAAATTTTGCCGAAACGCTCGGCCGTGCGTACGGCTATAAAAGCGTGCACGCATAATATAGAACCGGACGCGCGCGGCGTCCGAAAAAATCACGTGTTTTCAGCGAGCGCGCCGCATGTGCGTACACGCTTCAACACTGATCATACATATATATATACATGTATATATAGTAAAACGATATATAGCTAGTCAAGGGAGAGAAGCGCGGCCGATATAAAGAGAAAATCTCCTTATCCGGAGTAGAGACGCGAGAGCGCTCACGAAAAGGGGGAGTCTCTCTCTCACTGCTGCCGAATGTATAAAAAGACGGAGCAAGAAAGCCGCCGCCGCCGCCGCCGCCACAGCCAGACGCACAAACGTCGGGGAGAGAGAGAGAGAGAGAGAGCAGTAGTTATACACACCGATACATACACACGTAAAGCAGAGCGAGAGGATAGATCTCGGGAGACGCCGCCACCGCTCTGACTCTCTCTCTCTCTCACTCGACAGCACACGAGGGGCCATCACCCCCCCAAAGCTCATACACACATAGCCACAAGCATCTATACACGCGTATACACCTATACATAGAGCGACGAGCGTAGAAAGAGACAGGGACAAATCTATAGGTGTATAATACACAGCAGCAGCAGCAGCGCGCGCGGAGCGCAAGAGAGAAGGAAGTACGCCTATAGGGCCCTGAGAGAGCGCCTAAGAGAAAGAGAAGCACGCACTTTGTCTGTGTGTATATTCTCTCTCTCGCTCGATTTCGCGTGCGCCACGCGCCCGCGCGCACCGCTACAATATATACATCTCTCTCTCTCTCTCTTGCGCGTCGCTTCTTTGATGATGCTGACGATCATCCGCAAGAGACGCTGTCTATATGAGCTAGACAGAGAGAGCTAACTCTCTCTCTCTCTCATACACGCGCCGCGGCAAAAAGGAGCAACGAACGCGCCGCCGCTGGCGCACACGCGCTCTCAGCTCTCTGCCATGTATATATATACCGAACCTCCAACGCCGATGCTTAATACAGCTAAGGAAAAAAAAAAGCGCTACTTACGGCGTCCAGTTTGCCGGCTGTGTATGCTCAGTCTCGCACGGGGATGAAAGAGAAGAAGCGGCAGGTCCGCCTATACGCCAGCGGCCGCGTGTGTAGACACTCACGTCGGCTGGTCGTCTCGAAAAAAACTCTATGCCGACTCTCTCTCTCTCTCTCTCGTCGCACTTGCTGTTTCTCTCTCCGGCCGCTGGTATAGGATATTAAGAACGGAGGAGACACACTTGGAGAGAAAAAAGGAAAAACTTTCGTCGTCCCTCACGACGGTAAAAACACGCACCACATCCGCCGCCGCCGCTTAGGAGGCGCGCGTTATAGGTACTAGCCGCCGCCGCCGCCGCCGGAGATACTTATATGTGTGTATATATCGCTCTTTCTTCACTCTCTCTCTCTCTTCTCTCACACACTGCGATATCCACACTCACACAAGCCAGCCCTCTCTCTCTCTCTCTCTTTGGGCAGAGTATCGCTGTATATGTATATATATACGCGCGGGTGATCTGCGCGCGCGGTGAGAGCGTGAGAGAGAGACAGCTCAATGCACGACGATGGGGCAAAGGAAACGTTTGAGAGTCGATCGGGCCCGCACAGTCGAAGACACTTCGGAAAATTCGACTCCGAATAATTAATCCAGAGACGCGCACTGTCTCTCTCGTCGGTCGGGTATATGTAAGAAAAACGGCGCGGTACGTGCGCACGCCGCTCTATGTACGTGCGAGAAGCCGGACGTGTTTGAGCGAGCCGTTTAAACCCGTGCGAGTGTGCGAGACTGACTGACGGAGGGAGACTGCCGAGGCGGCAAGCTTAGTGCCGTGTGCTGGAAAGAGAGGGTAGCTATACGCGCTCTGCTCTCTACTGCGCATGCGTCAAGCTTTTTTTTCTCACCGTTGGCGGCACTGCCGGTCTACTCTCTCGCTCGCTCGCTCGCACTGCATAATGCGGCTGCGGCTGTAGAGACGCGGAAATTGAGCGCGACGCCGGCGACATCTGAGAGGCGCGGCATTTTCGAATGCGAGGAGAGAGAGGGACGGGATGATGCATGTGTGCAGAGAGAAAGAGAGGAGGGGGGGAGGAGCTGCGCTTCTCTATCGCTCGATGCACTTGGCCTGTCTCTCTCTCTCTCTCTCTCTGGTGTGGGTGTACGTTGTTGCCTATAGGATTGTGTGCGTAGCTGCATGCGCGCGCTGGTTGGCAGAGCGCGGGTGTATGGGATATATAGCCCTGTGTTTTCGATGCACGCATGACACACGACCATGCGCCTTTTTTGCGGGGATTTAAATGGCCTTTCGGCTGATTTTGTTTTCGGGGGGATTTTTTTTTTTTGGAGAGTTAAGGGGTGAGTGGGTTTTGGGTTGGAGGACGGAGACGGGTAGTTTTTGGACTGGCTGGGGTGGGTTGAAGCGCGGATGTATAGACGTGCGGACACCGCCTATATGGATGCAGGCCTGTTTATTTATTTCCGCGCGCGCGAGATGGGAAGGCTTCGCACGAGGGTTGATTAGAATTATTGTAAGAATTATTGACAGACAGTTTTGAGGAACGAGGACGTTTTTGTATTTAATGGCAGGCGGGGCTGGGATTAAAAATAAGTCGGCGGGGAAAGTTTTAAACAAAACCGCCCCGCTCGATATGTTTGTTATTACATCAGAACATGCACCGATGCGTCATCCGCTCAAACGTCTATGCACAGCAACTAAAAAATCTATAACAGCAAAAGTTGAAAAAAAAAAAAATCTCAAGAGAACGGAAAGCTCAAACATAAATTTCAAACCGTCTCTCCAGCACTAGCGTCGATTGCCCGGCTAAAAATACCAAATTCCGAGAAGCCGTTTAATGTTAATTCTCTAATCGAATTAGCCGTTGGAAAATTAATCGCATTACATAATTAAAAAAAAAAAGTAAATATCAAACTGCAAATGGAAAGTCGTTGCAACAAACCTTCTGGCGGGCGGTTGGGTCTGCCCCAGGCAGTCAGCAGCGGCTTAAAACCATGCAGCCTCGGAGAAACCCGAGATGGAATCGAAAAATCAGGCCGTCGCGCGTTCCATAATAATTTCTTTAAAAATAGCAATGTTGATTCTTGTGTTTTTCTTTTTCCTTTTCCTCTCCTTTCCCCGCTCTCTCTCTCCCTCCTCAGCACGCGCGCGCTGCTCTCTCACAGCACGCGCCCGACTCCGAAAAATCACGCTCTCCCCCTCTTTTCCCCCCTTTTTTTTTATAACGAACCGCGACACACGTGTACTTTCTATCCCCCTTAATATACAGCTACCGGGGGATTTCGGAAAAAAAAAATAAACACAGACGCGACGGGCCAGCCAGACGAAAAAGCGTGCTAAGACGATACGAGGAGCGTATTACCTGGAGAAAACGGCCGAAGCTAGAAAGAGAGAAGGATAGAGAAGGAGAGAGAGAGAGAGAGAGAGAGTGAGAGGGTGGCGGTGTGCGGTGTAGGTATATAAGGAGCCTGCGCGCTGCTGCGCATGGAACTAATGTACGCGTATAGCACCACGGGGGCTAGGGAGTATATAGCGGCGTGCGCGCGCGAGAGCGCGTTTATGTATACATATACACATATACACCTACGTAGAGCCGGAGAGAGAAGGAGAGGGCGTCGCGCGCATGCGCACTGACTGCCGCACGTTTTACAAGACGCACCGCTGTAAATTCGAACGTTGTAAGCCAGCTGCTGTAACGCAAAACGTTACAGCTGTAAGCGCAAATTAAGGGGAGCCGCTCGGTGGGCCTTAAGGGGGCCCAGGGGCCCGGGTTGGCCTGTTTTTGCCAAAGTTAATAGCAAAATCAATACAATAGACGAACACTTGAGAATCAAATGTATAATCAATACTTTATGCAAAAGCGATAAAGTTTATAACGCGCGGCGCGGCGGAGGCGGCGTCTAGGCGCCCTAGAAGCGACCGAGCGTCTCTAGGCGTTAGCCACGGCGTGGTTGCGCTTTTGCGACGTTGCGTTTTTTAAGGAGCTTTTGTTGAGTTTTTGAGAGGGTGGCTTCGGTGGGGTGGTTTTGAATTGGATTTTTCAAATTTTGGAGCGTGATTTTTTTTGGTTTTGATGGCGTAAGATTTTTTTTGGAATAGATGGATTTTAGGTTTTGCATTATTAAAACGTCTTTTGAGGTCAAAATCCACTTGTCATCTGGTTTTTTTTTTAGGTATTTTTTGTATTTTTGAGTAAAGCAAGTGGATAGACATGTTTGCGCATTCCCTATAGCAAATTTTAAAAATGCCATCTTATTCTTAGCATACTATTGAAGAAACACCTTTAAGCTAAAAAAAACTAACGTGCACGGCACGTGGAAGACGCAAATTAGTTAGGGTACTTTTACAAAAGTCAATGCAAAATGCATTCTAGACCTCAGCTTGTTATAGTTTAACAAAAAACTGTTCCGAAACATGTCATTCGTTGGTGTTACTCTAATTACATTCTACTAGAGTTGTAGAATTGGGCTGCCCGATGCCGAATTCATGATGAAGTTCTTAAATGAAAGAAAATGGTTCTTATTTACCTAACAATATAACGAGAAGTTCGCGCGGTGGTGTTAAGAGGCCATCTATTGGTGGAGTGTATAACTTTTACTACTGAAGTAAATGCGGAAACACTATAGTAGCTGTCAGCTGAAGGTATAATGGTTTCCATTTTAGCCAACAGATGGCTTCGAACTGCTTCATTCGGCTTTGCGATGATTCCGGTAGTGTATACAACATTCTGATTGAGCATCAGGTGTGTTCAAGATTCGTTTTTAAGATTTTCCGGCTCTATTGTTTATTAATATTATAACAAAACTAATAACTGAATTTTGTGAAAGAATTATCGAGTGTGAATATTTTAGTGTGACTGAAAAAATAGTAAAAAACAAATTTCAATCATGTCGAAAATGGGAAATTATGATGGTCAACACGATGACGGACCCGGTTTCGTCGGAATAAAGTTTTGTCAAGAATGCAATAACATGTTGTATCCCAAAGAAGACAAAGAAAACAAAGTTTTGATGTATGCGGTAAGTTAAGACCTTTTCTCCCGATTTTGCGTCAATTTAATACAAGTTATTAAGTTTTTATAGGTTATATTTACGTTCTTCATATTGACGCTATTTTTTAATAATTGTATTATGTTTTGTCTTACAGTGTAGAAATTGTGACTTCAAGACACTAGCTGACAGTAGTTGCATTTATGTTAACAAAATTATGCACGAAATTGAGTAAGTCTTTTTTAAAAATACAATTTACCTCTCTATATTAACTTACCTATATTTTTTTTTAAGTAATTTTTATACTTACATATAATCTTATTCTTTTAGTGAATTAACTCACATTGTGGCAGATGTAATTTCTGATCCAACTTTGCCAAGAACTGAAGAGCATCCATGTCCAAAGTGCAATCACCGAGAAGCAGTATTCTTCCAAGCCCAGACTCGTCGTGCTGAAGAAGAAATGAGACTTTATTATGTTTGTACAAATCAACATTGCACGCATAGATGGACAGAATAAATTGTTAAGTATTATAATAGAGTTTAAGGAAAAATGTAAATGTAATATAAACTATTTGTATTTTGTAATAAATGTATGCATTTTAAAAAAACATTTCAATATTTATTAATAGCACTGCCTTTATCACTTAAGACTACATACTTTTTATTTTCCTTGTTATTATTCAAATAATCTAATTTCAATTTATTTTTTTTTATTTTTTCTTATTTTCCATTTCTAAAATCGACCGAATGACGACACTGTATAAGGGGACGTACCTTCTGTAGGTACAGCCCTGATTTTTTTTTTTTCATATACCTGACGCAACTTAACCTAGAAAATTCGTTAGCACGACGTATATAGGTATGATATCGTAAATAAGCTGCCAAAAGTCCGAACCTCAGCTGTGTATAAGCCAGCGTATTAGAAAGAGCCGTGAAGCTGACAAAATATCCAAGAGGTTGGGAAGACTGTTCCAAATTTGGTTTCGAAAACAGGTGTGCTTACTCATTAGTTTCTTGCTCTATCTCTCCATTCGCTACGATCTCGTTATGCTTTACTACCTCCTCAAAGTCAAGTACTAATAATTTTTATTTGTTTTATTAATGGGCGCAGCGCAGTCGGGAGACGCACGCAAAACGTCAAATATGGACAGGTAATTTTTATTCGCGATTATAATTAATTTTGAGGAATAATTCATTCATGAAAAGAGATAAATATTGGAGCTGATATGTTGGTGCATTTTCAGAAACAGTAATTCGCAAAATCAAAACACAGGCCAGGAGAATGCCAGCAGTAGTACACGACCTTTATCAATAGAAGCTCCTAGAACACAGAGCAATGCTAATCGAATAGAGGTAATGCCGAATCAGCCAAGACAGCCTGGGAATCTGCAGGGCCTGTTGAGGTTCGCTATGGAGGCTACAAAGGCGGAGGATGCTTCTCAGGAGTCAACTTTCCAGCCTATTGACGACGAGGTAAATATATAAATTTCACTATTTTTTACAATTTTTGATTTTTAGAAATTTTCATGTTTTTGTTTTTTTACGAGTAAATTTATTGAAGATATTGCCTGTAATATATAGTGCATTCTTAATTTATAATTGTATTATCTAGTCTGATGCATTTCTAAGTTTTCAATCTTTCACTTTATATACTCTTATATTATATGACAATCTACTGTGTTTTCAGAGAAAAAGGTTCCTCAACAGTGCACTATCCTCAATGGCAGTTAATGTAATTGAAGAGCTGCAGAAGGATGTAAAATTATTACAGAATGTTGTTGACGTAAGAGAAGAAGATGATCCTTCAGAGTACGAGGCTGCATTAGACAGAATAGCTGATCGAGCGGACAATATGGATGTAGCAAATGATTTTTACAAAATTGGAGGTTTTTCTATTTTTGGACCTTGTTTAAATTCACCTCACAGTGGAATCAGGTGGCGGTGTGCAAATGTTATAGCAGAATTAACACAAAATAATCCATTCTGTCAAGAAAGAATTTTAGAAGCAGGATACATGCCAATTTTATTGAGTATGGTAGATACAGACATCTCAGACTTAGCAAGAATCAAAGCTCTGTACGCAGTTTCATGTAAGTACATTTTCAAGTTAAACAACTTTTTATTCATTTAAGAAAAAAGATTATGTAATTTTGTCAAATAATCAATAAAGATAAATTTACATTGAATTCATGAATAATTTTGCTTTATGTAATCATCAGTATGCATGAATTCTAATAATGACATTTTTTTCTTAGATAAATATTTCAAGTTTTAAGAATAATTTTTAAATTTTAAATGACTTGTAGGCATCGTTAGAGGACATGCTATTGGAGTAAGACATATGGAAGTAAACGATGGATATTCAGTTTTGATGAGAGCAATTCAGAGTCCAGTAGAAAAATTGCAGATAAAATCTGCTTTTTTACTTTCCTCTTTATGTAATAAAGACAGACAAAATGAGTTAAAATTAACTTTAATAAGAATGGGTTTAATTGAACAAACTGCTGGCCTGTTAGCAATGGGTAGTTTACTTCCAGAAACAAGGTATATACTCTGAGATCAATGATAAAAATTTTATTTTTTGACTCCTGTAACAAGCATTAATTAATTTTATTTCAGGGAACAACTTCTCAGTGTACTTAACGGACTGACAAATGACAATTATTTTCCTGCCTTGAAAGAATGTCGGCGACCTGAACTGTGTTTGAAACAAACTCTAGAGCGACATTTAAGAGAATCTAGAGAAGAAGAAAGTATAGACAGAGAAGATATATGCAGAGAACTGTTGGACAAAATTTTTTCTGACCAATCAGTAGAGCAAGATAGATAGAATTTTTAATTCAGAGTACCTGAGCCAATACATCATAATATTCTAAATGTGCTTTCTACCTTAACAAACATCCCAGTTAGCAAATTTACTTATATATACATATTTATTGTAGTCAAAATCTGTCTCGTACAATAAATTTCCGTATAAAAGATTCTAGAAAGACAGAATGTATTTTTTTAAAGTTTATTATATTGTTAATCATGTAACTAGTTAATATCCATAAGTCACGAAAATAAAAACGAATTTTTCAGTACTAAAACAAACATTTACCGAGTACATCTTTAAAAAAAAAACATTCCAAAAAAAAACAAACGAATCCAAAACAAAAAAGCGCGCACGCCACGCAACTTGGCGTAAAAAGCGCGTATATACAGAGCATGACTCGAGCAGTGCGCACGGGTCGAGTTTTCTGGGAAGGATTAGTCACTGCCACAGAGAACTGCACCCGCCTTTGGAGCATCTACGCAGATCAGCTGATTGCTCCGAAAAGGTTTGAGCGAAAGGATGTCGGACGAGAAAAAGCCGACGGACCAGGCCGAGGATCCTGAGCTCAACGAGCTGCTCGACAGTGAGTGTATTGATAAACGAGTCGTTGCTCCGGCGAAGCGATTACAAAATCGTAAATAGAGAGTAGGCGCGCGCGCCTGTCAAACATAACCTCGCTGGCTGAGATAGAGACACGCTTTAGAAAAATTTTCTGCCTTATTTATTGTGTGACATCATTAGTGTCTTTTGTTTCTGGCTAGTTTAGAAGCGTAGCTTTTATAATTTGGGTGATTGGTCGTTTTCGTATTGTGAATAGAGGGAATCTGAATTGGTTTAAAATAGGGTCAGAGGTTACATAATTTTGCGCTAATTGTTGAAAAAAAAAATTTTCAGGTGCTCTTAAAGATTTTGATAAGCCAGCCAAGCCTGCAGCAGTCAAGAAGGAAGATGATTCAACGACATCAACAGTGGCTACAACTGAGCAGCCTACGGAGGAGATTTCGGTTGAGGAAGTGTGGTCTGAAGACTTTGTTAAGCAAGCAGCAGATCAATTTCAGCGAAATTTTGAAGACTTGATGCAGAATGGTAGTTTATTGAATGTTATTTTATTTTAAAATAGTTCTCTTTTGATTCTACATCTCTTTAAATATTAATTCAGGCGAGAGTTCTGAATTGGGAGAGACTTTTAAAAAGATGGCTCAAACAGTCGCTGGAGCAATACAGGATAACAGTGGAGGTGAAGATGGTTCTCCTAACTTTCAGACAGCTATAAGTCAAGCACTGAAAGATTTATCGGCTGGGTCAGAAAATTTACAGGTAAAAATATTTTATTTTAGAGAAATTGATGTCATTGCTTTTTTTACTTTGTATTTTATATATATTTTTTTTTTTTTTTTTCAATCTAAATAAAAAAGTATTTGTTGATGTAATATTTCAACAGTTTTGTTAATTTTAAATTTGTTACTAATTTGTCTTTCAAGAATGCGCCACTTATAAGTGATGCTGACTTGGCAAGCATGTTTGGCCGAACGTCATTAGAAGATGGAGGTGGAGCAGATTTCCTTCCATTTATGCAAGGAATGATGCAATCTTTGTTATCCAAAGATGTTCTTTATCCATCTTTGAAAGATCTAGTTGATTTATATCCAGCATGGTTAAATGAAAAAAGAGCAACATTACCACCTGCAGATTTAGCCAGATATGAAAAACAGTTGGATTTAATGCAAAAGGTATTTAAATTTTATACTTGGATTTCTATTAAAGTATTAAAAAAAATTTTTCAATATTTTTATACTTTTTGTAACAAAAATGTATAGGTATGCCATGAATTGGAGTCAGAAAAGGAAGATGATAGTGAAGAAGTCAAGAAAAAGCGATTTGAAACTACATTGACTCTTATGCAAGAAATGCAAACTTGCGGACAGCCTCCAGAGGATTTGCTCAGTGAACAACAGCCGCTATTTCAGTTAGATGCGGAAGGCAATCCCGTTGCTCCAGCTGCTTTACCCGGACTTGATGATCAAAATTGCGCCGTCATGTGAAACAAGATTCGTGTTTAAAAATCAGTTTTTATATCAAGAGTTTCGTGCATGGACACATTATTAGCCGACATTTAAATGTGTCGAAAATTTATATTTCGCTATTTTGCACAACAAGAAAGCGTTAAGTATAACTTTGACACATTACGATTTTTATCAAACAGTGTTTATGTAGTTAAATGAAGCATAGGTGATCGGATGAATCGAAAGACTCTGTTTTAAAGTATTTAGTGTAACTAATAACATTGATATATTTATTTATTTTTTCGTTGAATATAAACTACTTAATTTACAAAAAAAAGATTAAATCAAAATTTTACAGTACGCATGTATTTGATAAACGTTATTATACATTAATTAATCGCAGGCTAGTCTCTCTCAGCCATTCAATTTACATGAACAAATAATTTACGCCGGCGACAGGGCAGCTACACCTGGCAAAACTTTGCCTTCCAAAAGTTCCAAACTCGCACCACCACCAGTACTGACGTGACTGACTTGGTCCTCGGTTTTCCACTTGGCAGCACACGTCGCGGTGTCGCCACCTCCAATAATTGTCGTTGCACCTCGCTTAGTCGCTTCAACAACGTTATCCATCAGACCTTTTGTTCCCTTGCAAAAGTTATCAAATTCGAATACACCAGCTGGACCATTCCAGACAATGACTTTAGCCCTCTTGATCGGCTCTGAAACCATTAAGTCGTTTTTTAAATGATTGATCATTAAAAATTGTGTTGTTTTTATAAAATTATAAATTGATGTTATTTTTAAATAAATTGAATTTTATATGAAATATTACATTACTGTTCACACTTTTCAATACACTACACCCTGCACAATTACACAAAACAGATAAAATCTGATAATTTGAAATTGTAAGTTTGAGCTCCATATTAATCGATAAACAATTATATACAAATGTTTTAATTAAGATCACTAGCAATAATAATATACCTGCAAACAGGTCTCTGGATTTTGGTCCTACATCAAGACCCATCCAACCATCAGGAATGCCACTCTCAACATCAGCTGCTCCAACTGCTGCATTTTCAGCAAATTTGTCTGCTGTTACAAAGTCAACAGGCAAATGAAGTTGAACTTTGTTCTTTTCAGCTTTAGCTACAAGATCATTAATGATCTTAGCACCTTCCTCATCAAAGAGGGAGTTACCAATCTAAAAAATTTAATTGTAATTATATTAAAAAATCTTAAAGTTTCAAATAAATTTCTATAATTGCTTACTTTCATGTTCTTAGTGACTTTCAAGAATGTGTAAGCCATGCCTCCACCAATGATCATTTCATTAACCTTGTCCAGCAAGTTATTGATCAGCTGAATTTTATCAGCAACTTTAGCTCCACCAAGGATGGCAAGGAATGGCCTCTCTGGATTATCCAGAGCCTTGGCAAAGTATTCCAGTTCCTTCTTAAGTAAGAAACCACTGGCTCTGATGTCAAAACCATCACCCATCATAGAACTGTGGGCTCGGTGGGCAGTACCAAAGGCATCATTGATATATACATCTCCAAGTTTCCTCAGAGAGGCTCTGAATTCTGTGACTTTGTCTTTATCTGCCTTAATCTAAAAAATAATAAAGTAATAAAAATTTATAAAGATTCATACAGATTTACTTTTGACATAATTTATAAAAGGTTTAATGGAAGTTAAACTACTGTTGAAGAGTTGGCACACTCATAGATGATGCAATAACTATAAATCTCTAATAAAATAAAATAAAGCTTACTTTGCTACCATCAGGACCAACACCTTTGCCTTCTTCTTCCACATGGAATCTCAAATTCTCCAGAAGAATAATGCTTCCAGGTGCTGGATCGGCACAGGCAGCTTCAACTGCAGGTCCAACACAATCATCCAAAAACTGAATGTCTTTGCCCAGGAGTGTCTTCAGCTCATCCGCCACTGGCTTGAGGGTGTATTTGAGATTTTTTGATCCATCGGGTCGTCCCAAGTGAGACATGAGAACGACGGACTTTGCCTTCTTATCCAAAGCATATTTGACAGTGTCAAGGGCAGCTGTGATTCTCTGATTATTTGTGATTTTGCCATCCTTAAGAGGAACATTGAAATCCACTCTGAAAGATTATAATAATCATGTTAAATCACACACTTTTCAGTAAAAAAAACAGTTATCTCTCCAACAATCACAAAAGTATCATCAAGCCTGTTCTATCCAAACTCCGCCTAAACCAGTTACACAAAAGCTCGTCAACGTCACAGCAAAAGTGTCACCTACTTAAACGGCAACCTAGACCTTCGATCGCTTCGAGAACAGCCGCGCTCGGAAACAAAAATAAAGCGTCGAACTATACTCAACAATCCTCACCAACCACAAACTCACCCAATGCCTCAACCCTCTATCCCCTCAGCCTCGCCCAAAAACCCTTAAAATCCCCTTAAAACCTTAACACCCATCGCAAATCTCACCTTATCAGTACCCTCTTGCCGGCGAGGTCGACCTTGTCGATGCTGAGCTTGTTCAGAGCCATGACTCGTTTGGCAGCTACTTGCGTTACTCCGCTGCAGCCTCGATAAGCAAAAGCTTCCAAAGATTTACCACTGGCAAGTGTTAATTTGCCGAGCAGCGAAGAATTAGCGGTGCGGCCTGGCTTTGGAGCGCGGAGAGAACAGCAGCGCAGGAGTAGCCGACAACGAGTAGCTACTGCGAATGTCATAAGAAGGTCAGAGTAGCCGAGCACGCGCGGATCGAGCGGAGCGACACCTCTGATGTGCATTCGCCAATGCGCGTGGCGCCGAGCGCGAGATTCGCGCTTTTTGATTTATAGAGGTTTTGTAAGGGTTTGTGGAGGTGGTTGTGTGGGGTTTGAGTGAGGGGTGAGGGTGTGATTTGAGGTGGAAAGTGAGATTGCCGGCTTTTTATGTCTGGATGTGGATAAGATGAGAGAGATGAATTAGAATTAGAAAGTAGTGTCTTTTTAGTTTCTGTCAAAACACGCTTTAGAGCTGGCTGAGAAAAATTCGAAACCTGTTATGGAATTATTGCGGTATTGTTCTCGCGCTTTTGCGTTGGGATAATAAATGTGCTGGGGACACCTAGATCGGAGTCGTTAAAACAACCTGTTTTCTGTTTTGGAGAGTCGGGGTATACGCTTTCTATGAAATCAAGTAAGTAGATAAAAGAGATAGTTCATTTCGAAATATTAATTGCTGAACCGGTATATATTCAAAGTGAAGTAAAAATTATTATACTCATACTCCGAAATTTAAAATGGAGCAGTATTACTTACTTTGCTCCAAAACTTAAAACGGAGCATTATTGCTTATTTTTCTCTAATTTCAAAACGGAGTAAAATTATACATTGCCCCGAAATTAACAACAAGGTTACTATAAATTTTCTCTAAATTTTGAATCGAAACCGCGCTTTAATTTATAATTACCTATCAGTGTTGCTTTTTAAAAATAGTGTTTTCTTTAATATTAAACAATTATATAGCTAAATGTCTTATTTACAAAGATAAACAAAAAAAAAAATTTAATTTCGAAAACCGATACTTAAACTTCTAAATTTCAAAAATCCATTTAAACGTCAGCCGCACAAATAAGCACAAAAGTAAAAAAAAAACTTTAAAAACCGCATCCGCACACAAGTACCCAGAAAAGCGCATTCAAAACAAACAGTTTCCAATATCCTCTCCCACCAAAATAAAACAACACGCATTCCTAAAAAAAAAAACATGTTATGCACTAGCCGCTCAAACACATGACATTGGCGCAATTATCATCGCCGCTCCATTTTAGCAACACACACGCACACACACACCCGTACGGTGCAGTTGTAAACAAACTACCCAACGCGCCCGCTGGTAAACAAAGAGCGCATCGTTCCCCTACTATCCGCCTCCGAAACCCCGTGAAAGCGCATTTACCCCGCTCCGAAAAAAGAAATTCGCCAGTCATTCTAAGAAACCATCTCCTTAACGTCTCTCTCTTTCTCTCTCTCCTTAAAAAAAAAAGAATCTATTTTAAAAAAAAACGCGAGTGCGCGTTACTTTATCCATCTCTCCTCTCTCCTACTTATCTATACCTAAGCAATAAAGTATACCCGCGTATACGTTACGCTTTTATAACCTAACTCTCATATCCAGCGACAAAAGCGCGCTCTGCGTGAAAGCCGTCGCGCCGCGGCTCTTTACCTACATACACACCCTCTAAACACATCTCCTCTATAAAACACCTCTCGCGAAAATTGCCTATCCGTGTGCTTCTACACACACGCGAAACCCAGAGGAAGCCAGTTGTGCATAGAGAATCGCGTGTGTATAAGTGCGCGAGTGTAGCTGCTCTCTCGCCGAGAGAGACAGTATAGTAGACACTCGCCGCGTAGACTGGCACGCATACAAACACACATATACACAGTACAGAGCGAGAGAGAGAAACAGCTCTCTCGCTGCTACGCTTTTGTCGGGCCGTGTGTGTGAGAGAGCCAGCGCGCTCCTCAGCAGAGCAGCCTCGTCGTCGCCGAGTCAGATCGAAAACTGCGACTCCTCGACGCTACAGCTTCTCACGGACTCGGTATATCAACGTCAAGCCGTTCCTGGGAATATCCAGCATTTTCGAAGAGAGTGGACAAAACTACGTCGCGGTACGAGCGAGACAGAGATAGAGTGTTAAGGAGGCTTCAAGGCTACGGCGCGCGCGTCCGCTGGAGTTGAGAGAGCTGCTGCCGAGGAGGACGGGAGGTGTTTGTCCCAGGGGAGGATGGCCGACGCAGCGATGAGCGTCGCGGCGGCCCAGCAGCCGGCCCCAGCCGGCCAGCGCGTCGTCAAGGAGGGATGGCTACAGAAACGCGGTACGCGCTACTACTGCCTCTGTCTCTCTTGCTCTGCTTCATTTGTGTATATGCTTGGCTCTGTCTTCATGAGCGAGAGCGTAGTTTTCTGGCCTTTTTTTATGCGGTTTTTGGGGTTGCAGGGGGAGAGGATGGGAGGCTGGGAGGATGGGTTTTGAGGGGTTTTGGAGGTGGTGGGTTGATGGATTGGTGAGTGGTTGGATGGGGAGAGGATGAGGTGGAAGGATGAAAACTACCGTGGGGAGTAGCTTGTGTAGCTGTGATTTTGGAGTACGTGGGGAGAGCGAGTCGAGCGAATGGTTGTGGATTTTGGAGAGGTTTGACGAGGTAGTTGGATGAATGGAGTGATTGTGGTGTTTTGAAAACATTCGTTGTGCGTTTGTGAGTGATGGTTTATTTGTGAATAATTTGAATGTTTATTTAGCAGCTGTTATTTTAATTAATTGTCTCAAAATTAATATTTGTTGTCGGGATGGATAGTCAAATCTTGTTAAATGCATATGCATTTTGATTATTGAGTTTATAATGTTAGTTGTTATTGTACATATAGTTACAGTCATTAATATATAAAGGCTGCAGCACTTAAAAAACATAGAAGCATAGTAATATAAAGTAGATTTAAAAGGATTTTACTTAGTTTCCTTAATTAACTTATAATCTTACTCATCTAATAAAAATGTAATCCTATATTAATATAAAACCAAAGGTATTTATTTTAAACAATTCAAGTAATAAATATAATTTTGTCAGCTGTGTTAGAAAATATATAGCTTATTACTAATCTTAGAAATCAGCAGAGTAAGCTTAAACAGCTCAGGTAAAGTAAAACTTAAATTTAATTTAACTATACAAATGGGTAAATTCAAAAGTAAAAGGTCTAGCTGATCTAAAAATATCTGGCTGCTAAATAAAATTGATTGTTTCACTTGTTTACATTAGCTTCAAAGTGAGATAAGTATTTCTTGCTCTGTCATTTTCAATTTGTTTTTAATAATTAGAATTCCTTATGTAATCCTATTTAACAATTATTTACTTTGATCAAACACACTGTGAACAGACAATTAACAGATGATTGTAGACATAAAAATAAAGCATTTTGGATATGTAGATCTAAAACTTTATCAATTACAGGTGAACACATCAAGAACTGGAGGTCCAGATATTTTGTTTTGAGAGATGATGGAACTTTGGTAGGATTCAAGGCAAAACCTGATCAACAAATGGCAGCAGCTGCACAGCCACTGAACAACTTCACTGTTCGAGGTTGTCAAATTATGTCTGTTGATAGACCTAAGCCTTTTACGTTTGTAATCAGAGGTTTGCAGTGGACAACAGTTATTGAAAGAACATTTCACGTTGAAACAGAACAAGATAGAGAAGATTGGGTCACAGCCATAAGGTATTTTTGATTTCTCAGCAATAAATCAAAAAGAAATTCTGTGAAAAAAATTAAAATTATGTTCAAAATTTAAAATTAAATTAACAAGCTTTTATTATTTACAAAAAAATTTTAAATGGTCACAAATAAACAGAATATAGTGATGTGTTAAGTTAATATTTTCAAGTGTTAACAACAATGTTATTGTTTACTAGATATGTGGCAGACAGACTTGCTAATGAAGAGCAAAGTCAACAACAGCAACCTCATTCTCAAATGCAATTATCTTCCTCTTCAGAAGATGTTGATATGGAATCAACTGGTGGTGGAAGATCTGATTCAGTTGATTCTTTAGGTGTTGTTTCCACAGATGGAGGTAGTTTTGATGAACTTTCAGCAAAGTTTAGTGTACAAGGAACTTCAAACAGTAAATCATCGGGAAAAAAGAAAGTTGTGAGTAAATGTGATACAATAATTTGCTTTTGTATTATGTTTACATGTATAAGTCATTCGAAAATTTATAAACTTACAGACCCTGGAAAACTTTGAGTTCTTGAAAGTTTTGGGAAAAGGCACATTTGGTAAAGTTATCCTATGTAGAGAGAAAGCGACTGGACATTTATATGCCATTAAAATTCTTAGAAAAGAAGTGATAATACGAAAGGATGAAGTAGCGCACACCCTAACAGAAAATAGAGTTCTAAGAACCACAAGTCATCCATTTTTAATAGTAAGTTTTTTAAATAAATCCTGATAAATGATAGCTTTTTGTACTATAATAATTAAATTCTTATTGTTTTTAGTCTTTAAAATATAGTTTTCAAACTGCCGATAGACTTTGTTTTGTGATGGAATATGTAAATGGTGGAGAGCTTTTTTTTCACTTAAGTCGGTCGCGCGTTTTTAGCGAAGATCGTACTAGGTTTTATGGAGCTGAAATTATATCGGCACTCGGTTATCTGCACTCGCAAGGAATTATTTATCGGGATTTAAAACTTGAAAATCTTCTGCTTGACAAAGACGGTCACATAAAGATTGCTGATTTTGGTCTTTGCAAAGAAGACATAACATACGGTAAGCGATCGAACGTAAATCCTAAATTTTGTATAAATATGTATTGATCAAAAGATAATTCTTATTAATTCAAAACTCGATAATTTATGTAGGAAGAACTACGAAAACATTTTGCGGTACCCCAGAATATTTAGCTCCAGAAGTGTTAGAAGATAATGATTACGGAAGAGCTGTTGATTGGTGGGGTGTAGGAGTAGTTATGTATGAAATGATGTGTGGAAGACTTCCCTTTTATAACAAAGATCACGAGAAGCTTTTTACGCTTATTCTTTTAGAAGCAGTAAGGTTTCCTAAAAATATAAGTAATGAAGCTAAGGATATGTTAGGAGGTAAGTCTAATAATATAGACAAATTTACAAATATTAAATAAAGTTTCTTTAATTTTTCAAATATTTTACATTCTTTTTATATTATTAATTATAATTGTTTTGTTAGTGCAAAAATTCTAAAATCTGTCGGAAAAACCAATCACGTGCATATTTTCAAGAATTATTGGCACGTGTAGTATTTTAGTTTTATCTTTACAAAATAATAAAATTTCATAACAATAGCTTTTCAAACTTCAAACAGAAAAATTTTGGATAATATTTTGTACTTTTAATTTATTCACAATCATTGTTTGGGTTTTTCCTGATTA
Source organism: Eupelmus urozonus (assembly GCA_900480035.1). Classification (NCBI taxonomy): domain Eukaryota; kingdom Metazoa; phylum Arthropoda; class Insecta; order Hymenoptera; family Eupelmidae; genus Eupelmus; species Eupelmus urozonus. The sequence goes on from UELX01000773.1 coordinate 51,774, forward strand.
AAAAAAACGTCAAATTGATAAATGTATCAGAGCTGGCTATTTTTGTTTCTGGATAACAAAAGAATCGTTCTTGCGAATAGAATTTAAAAATATAATTTTCTCGATAAATGTTAAAAAAGCAAGAAAAAACTTTCGTCAACTTTAACTATTGATATATTTATAGGTTTGCTAATAAAGGACCCAGCTAGACGACTGGGCGGTGGACCGAACGACGCCAAGGAGATAATGGAGCATGCCTTCTTCTCGTCGATAGATTGGTCGGATCTCGTACAGAAAAAAATCCCGCCACCATTCAAACCGCAGGTGACATCGGACACGGATACACGCTATTTCGACAGCGAGTTCACCGGCGAAAGCGTCGAACTAACACCACCCGATCAGGGCTGCCTCGGCAGCGGCGGGGGACTCAACTCGATCGTCGAAGAGCAAGAACACTTTCCGCAGTTTTCCTATCAGGAGAGCCACTCGGCGGCTACCTCTTCGATAGTTTCCATCAATCACTGACACGATAGTCACTTGTCCCCGGCTTGTGCTTTGGTACGTGTGTGATCGGATGAATCGGATAGTTTTGCCTCGGACTCGGTGGGCCCGGCAATCGGGGGATGCTGGCGTAGGATAGAGAGAGAGAGAAAGAGAGAGAGAGAGAGAGAGACGGAGGGGAGAGTACGGTGACTCCGGCTTGTACATTTAACGACGATTAAAACGACGATGTTGCGACGACGAAGATCGTCTCCTGTGTGTGCTTTTCCCGGTTAGAAAGTCCCATTGAAATTGGCGTGCTGCACCAAAGTGTAGAGCATCGTTCTATTTGCTTTCGTCGAGGTTGATACCCAGACTACTCGATTTTGCGTCAAATGTTGATAAATGAAATTATTTTGAGTAGCGCATGAAACCATTGAAACTTGAATCATAGTTTTCTTTTTTCTTTTTTATATTTTCTGTAGGTTTGAGCATAATCTAATCATTTTTAAACTGTATATAATAATTGGCTCATAACGCGACTTGTGCGGTCAATGCTATGACTAATAGAACTACGATTGATGAATTGTTCAACAATTAGTGTATAATTGTAAATGAGAATCCATCAATCGTAATTTTGGTATCAACCTCGACCAGAGCTAGATAAGAAGTTGATTTTGGATGTTTTTTTTTTTTTGTTTGCGAATATTTTCAACGAGATTTTCTAATCGGGGATGATGATCAACTAGAGTGTCGCCTTTTACAGGTCTGTGATGCTTTACAGCTCATCATTAGATATTTTTAAAAACATATCCTCCGAGTGGCAGGCTAATTATACGATCACCCTGTGCTGAACCTCATAGCAGCAGAGTTGTCTTGAAATTTTTTTAAATCAATTCGCTTGTCAGTTCAAGTAGTTTATATATATAATTTATTATGCGTAATTTCGTTAATTATATGTTGAATAATTGTGTGGGTTTTAGTTGATATATGTTGTTTGCTTGAAAGAGGTACTGATCGATTTTTCCTTAGCGAAACTATGATTTTTTTTAACATTGTTATAAAGTAAATTAAACTTTTATGTACTAAGTACAGTAATTTTTTATATTACACTGAATGATTGTTTTCCGAGAGATCTTTAAGTATTATTTCAGTGGTAATAATTGTAATCTATATAAATATTATATATATATATATATATAAATATTTTTAAAAATAATTGATTTTTTAAAAGTTTTAAGACTACTCTATTTTCTTAATTGTAAGATATAGTCCATTAAAAACATCATCTTTTCTCTCTAATCAACGAAGGCATGATTTGTGTTTCATTCTACAACTGCTTGCGCGAAAAGGGCCATGGCTGCAATCGAGTAATTTGTACATTAATAAAAAAAATTGCGCAAAATCGCCTTTTACAAATGACATTTATAAGTAAAATATTATTATTATTATTATTCAAAACAGTATATTTTTTTAAACCTTCCTTCAAACATTTATCTTTAATTATTATTTTTTATTATAAAAAAAAAAAAAAAAAAAGATTAGTAATAGTATTATTTGATTTAATATTTTTTATTTTATGCTCAATGTAATTAAAAGTTCAACTAATCAATCTCTTTTTTTAACTATAAAAATTAAAAATTCTAAGAAGACTTTAATATTTGGGCAAATAAATAAAAGAACAACACACATTCATAAAACTTATTGCTGATGCATTTGAAACTTTAAAATAGTAATCACAGGCCTTAGAGTATTAATTATAAGTTATTAAAGTAGCTTAATTTCTTAAATTGTATTGTTCGATAAAAATTACCACGTGCGTTAGTAATAATATGTACATTCATAATCTGTACATTTATGCCTCTGTAACCTTATGACACAGGTACTACGTAATTTGGTGAAAGATCATCCTTGATCAGCCAAACTCTATCAATGACTTCGCCCTCCTTGTCGTCCGAAACCTGTTCTAGGTACAAATGTGTCTGATTGTGAGCAGTCAGCCTTGTGTATCCATAATCAGCGCTTCGGAATGCCGACCAGGATGGCCTATGCGGAATGAATTTTTCTCTTCCCTCTTTGCATCCTGCCGAGCCGGTGACGATGTGAACTGGAGCTTTGTAGTTCGTGTATGGCTCTTCATAGCTTCCGTTATAAACTTGGAAATTATACATCGGCCAGAGTCGCTCGTAGCTGTGCTCGTGCGCCCAGATTTGTAGATCTACTTTGTGCTTAAAGAACAGATCCTCAAGACCGAACCAGTTAAGGAACGGCAAGCCTACTCTGACTAGGGATTGGTGATTTGTGCAATCGTCCGTGTTTGCGTTACTACAGTACATTGGTCTGTGGCCGAAAGTTACTATCCATGGTCTCTTGGCTCTACAAAAGTAATTTTACCGTTAATGCATACAATTTTTAATATTTTTGCTTGGATAATAAAAAGATTTATAACTAAATTTTACCTATTCTCAGGTTTGTTAGCTTCAGTTAGATCCCTTTCTAGAAATTCAAATTGTTTCACAAGCTGCTTAATTCCATAATTCATGAAATAATAAGATTCAGTTTCAATGGCCACAAAATGCACAGGTCCCATGTTGAAGCTGTACCATAATCCCTCAGAATCTCCAGGCATTGTGAATCGAGCTCTAATAAATAATTCAACATCAAGATAAGATAAATTCAAAGCTGGATTACCTGTGATCAAAAACAAATTTCTCTTTGTCTCATTTACCTATAATTGCTAAAGTTATATTTTTCCTCATGATTTCCCGGTACGGTCATGTACGGCAAGTAAGCCGCTACCGATTGGATTTGCTTCATGAATTCGTCGCCGACTCTGGCATCGTGCGTGTTCATGTCATAGGCGAAATCTCCCACATGAATCACGGCGTCGTAAAGGCCCCTTTGTGTTTCCTCTTGAAGTCTTGCTAAGCTCTGGGCATTCTCGTTACCCATATCGCCATATAGAACGACGCGAGGGGACCAGGCCACAGAATCGTCTGGTGCAGTAACAAAGTAGAAAACATCCGACCAACCAAGATTGCTGCCACAGTGATAAACTGCAGAAGAGAAAAATGTTATCAAGTTGTGATAATACTATTGACTAGGATAAAACAAAGGCTTATAGTTAGATATCTAGCATTGTTAAAAGAAAATGAACTGTCAAAATTTTTTAAAAACTAAATAACATAAATAACAATGCATAAAATACTACAAATGAAAATTCATATTTATTAATTGTTAATAAGAATTAAAAACAAAAATAACTTTTTTTTTCAAATATTAATTTAAATTACCATATTTGCTATCTGGTGTAAGATCTCTGAGCCATACTCTATGTATATACTGCTTGTGCTTTTTAGGTCCACTATCAACAAAGAGTGTTGAATTTCCATAAGCTGTCAAAGCAAAACCTCCAATTCCATATTCAACAATTGACTCATCTGTATCTTGCCTTGTGGTCCATGTTATAACAATATCGTGAATATCATCTGAAAAATTTAATTTTATTAACAATAGAATAATAATTTTATTATGAAAAATAATAAATAAAAAAAAAAATAATTATAAATTATCAATCACTAATTTAAATATAATTTTAAAAAATTTGAAACAATCTATAAAATATTTTACACATTTATATGCAATATCGTTACTATATATACATTATCATTTATTCATAAAATACATATGCAAACACTTTACCTCCATAAGCAATGTGCACGGCTTCTGGTTGATACTTAACCAATCCGACCACGGAATTCAGAAGTCCGAGAATAGCCAAAACGGCGATGAGACACATCGTGTTCTCTGCGAAAGAAAAAAATGCCTCGTAACTGTACAAATCCCTACTATAGTTTTATTTTCAATGTCACAGCTTCACAGTCAATGCCATGTTTCCGTGGAAATAGAAAATACCTAGCCTCAACACCAAAACCAAGCTACGAACCATCTGTAATCTAAAAACAAACTTTATACTTACGACGCATTATGATGGTCAGAGATCTTTGTTGTCGCATGTGAACGTCGGCTGGATAATGTCAAAATGGGAGTGGGACAAATATTCGCGTGTGTTGATAAAGAGTAGCTGTCATTACGAATGTTTTGCAGCTTCCTGCATAGCGTGCTTCTTCAGTGGGGGAAATCACAAACAATAAAAGACGCTTTGTAACTCGTGGACTAATCTGTTTCGTTTCCCCCCACCGCCGTACGCCATACTCGTGTTCTGCTGCAGTTTTCGATCTATCGAATCGAGTTCGCGGTTTTTTTTTGAAAATAATAAAGAAAAAAATTGCATTTTTTTGCTCTTATACTTAAATGATTTATTTCTTATTTCATAAACGCTATCCAAATAATTTAAAATTTCATCTTAAAATTTTTAAATTACAAGTAATTTACACGTTCAGTATCGAAAAGTTAAAACACTCGAAAATTACTAAAGTAAAAGATATATTTATAAAATAAAATTAAAAAAAACTGTATACATAGGTGAATAAAAAGTCAAGTTTAACAAAAAAAAAAATATATTCAGATTTTTATATAGATTGACATCGTTGTATCTTTTGATTTTTACATAACGAAGTGTTAAACACTGGAATTTACTTTAACCTCGCGATTCTATATAAAGGGAAATCAGCAATTGTGCTTGGACAAAAATGGAGAGCATCATACATCTGGATCATTTTTTCAAAATTACAATAACAATATATAAACTGCGTACTTATTTGTAAGTACTCGACTAAGCATATAACAATTAAGCTTCATCTTAAACTAGCTCAATCTCTTCTAGTTTTCACCAACTTTTAGTTAAAAATCTTGATTTACTTAGAATATAAAACTAAATTTTCAAAGCAGATTGAACCAGCTTTTATTACATGCATAATTGAATTTTTTTTTTTAATGTAGCAACATTATTTTATTTACAGAATTCGTAATTCGTAATATATTAAAAACGAGATGTTAATCTGTTGATCAAAAATTTTCTTAAAAGTCACGGTTACTTTCATTCATTACTACTAAGTACTTGTTAAAATTGATTTTTTTAGTAACAGAATCTTGTCATTTTTTAATGACTAGAGTTAATAATTAATAAAATAACAGGCAGTTAATTTGGATAATAAATAATCCAATTCTTATTGATTTTCTGTGAAAAAATAGCTTTTTTTTTTAACACAAGGACGAAAGATGAATCGCTAGCTATCGTAACGATTCACGTGGATAGCATGCTTCTCCGCATGATACGTTTTGAATATTTGGCTAAGAACTGGCGAAACTTGTGGATCCTTCATCCATAAGCTCGTTGAAGTTGGCGTTTCCAGCATTGATAAATATGCTAAAAATTTTTTTTTATAATTTTATTTTTAATTTCTGTTTATGAGGGTTATATAATTAAACACATACCAAGTAGCATTTTTGGATTGTTCAGACTAAGTTGTATTTGAGGATTGTTCATTATTGCATTATAAATGGGTCCATCTGGATCCATACCATCTTGCAAATTTTGTAAACTAGGTCGCCTTTCACCAAGTAACCAAGCGCACTAAAAATATTAAAATTTTTATTCTCTATAAGAATAAAAGTTTATGTTCAAAAAACTTTAATTTTATTTTAATAAAACTTTAATACTTACAGCACTTGAGTGATTATTTCCTGTAATTTTAAGGGTATCTAAAATCTCTTGCTTTTCAAATCCCATTTCTTCTAATGATTCAACTAAACTTGAATCAGGTTTAAAATCCAGTTTTTGATATTGACGAAAACTATCTAAAAGAAGATTTACTATACGAACCAAGTTTGGTTGGTTCTTCACTGACTCATCTAAGACAGAGAAAAGACTAACTTAGTAAGAATATTTAAAATAAATAATAAAATTCAAAAATTTGGAGCACCACTTTTAAAAATTACTTTTTTTAAACAGTTTATTCACAGTATTTTTAAGAGAGCTCCTTCTTCTACCCTCTAACGCACCTGATGAGCTAGTACCAGCTTCTTCATTTAAAATTTCATCTATAGATGGAAGATGAAGATCATCATCTTCATCAGGATCATCTTGATGTTCTAGAAGCCATTCTAAAGCTTCTGATGTATTCATTCTGATAGAATAACATTAAAACATTTTTAATTTGTAATAAATATGTATTAAAATATTGACAAACATAGCTTAATTATATCATAAATTATTAAAAAAAAATAACTTACTTTCTAAGCTGAAGAGCTTTTAGGGTTTTAGCTTCAGAAAAACCCATATCAACTAGATATTTCACAGCCTTTGGATCATTAGGAGGTTTTAATTGAGCTTCTAGTTTCTCTTTTATGATATCATAAAATTTCAATGCTTCTGGACTGTACATAAGAATTTTTGCTGACGTTTGGACAAGTGTTATCAAGATTTTACGAATCTCATTCTGAAACTGTATAAAAAATGATTAAATAATCTCAAGAATATATATCTAATAAAACAATTAAATTTGAAAAATTTACATCAGCTGGGCACTCAGTATTTATTGCTGGTTTTGGAGGATTTTGGACTAACAAATGCTTAGTTGCATTCATTATTTCTTCTTCTGTTGGACCTTTTAAAACATCATCTGATAAAGTATCTTTGTCTGCAGCAGCAGGTCTAGCTTCTATTAAAAGTAATTCATCTGCAATAATGAACATTTAGTATATCATAATTGTATGACATAAATGTAAAATTATAAATTTGAATAAAAATATCTCACCAGACTCAGAAATTTCTTCTTCGCCTACACATTTTTCATCTGAAAGAGCTCTTAATTGAGTTCCATGTACTAAATGAAATTGTGCAGCTGTCTTAGTTTTGTCATGACCATAAAAATGTTCTGTCGCTATAGATTTAACTTTGTCAATTGTGAAATCCAGTGTTACCGCCACATATAAAACTCCTCCTTCCAAACTGTAGTTATAAGATATAAATTAGTCTTTTATAAAGTTGTTATTTATATCTTAATTAATTACATTAAAATAAACATGACAATTTGTTGTGAAATATTATGATAAATTAAACATATAATTTATATTAATAATTTCTCATATATCTTGATTAAAGAACAATCTGTTGAGAAATAATTATTAAAAATAACTTGAATTATAAAGCAACTATTCTCCAATATAACATAAAAATCACAGTAACATATTGTGTGTATATTCTAATTTTAAATAATCTCCCATGCAAATAAAAATAATAAATTTCTCTTTTATTAATTTAAAACATTAACTAGAACCATTAAAGTACCTGATAACATTAATAGGAAAGCTTTCAGTGTCGGAAGACCCTTGCATCTGACCGGAATCATCGGAAGAGCCATTCAAGGAGTGCTTTCTGGAGCTCCTTGAATTCCTCCTACTATTCCAGGCTTCCGTAATTTGCTCTTTCATCCATGGAAACATTAATCACACCTAAAACAGAAATCCACGCCTCAACAAAACCATCCACAAAAGCATCGCAAACACCCACTGTCAGCCTCAAACAGTCAACCGACAATCGAAACAAAGCTCCCAGCCACTGAAAATCAACCACAGCACAAATCACAATCAAAAAGCACCCACTTCAAATCCCAACGACTGTCACTTTCGCCACTAACACCGTCTCCCCATCCCAGCTGAAAAATAAAAAAATAAAAACAAAATCACCAAACTATAACCTAAATCGTTACCCAACCTTTCCCCCCCGACGTCCACGTTAACGTCAACGCCAACCCCAAGATCCAAAACTCACTTACGCATTGGATTTACTTGGGCAGGACGAAACGATTACCTCGAAACTGTGACTCGGCGGCGGTCTATTAATTTATCCTTTCATGCCCAGCTGCACTTTCGTACATCACGCCTGCTGCAGAAACGTCATGTCAGAGCCTTATCTAGTTACGCGCGCATACATCCCCCCCTACATATGCGAGTTCCCCCCGCAGTGGTAACAGTAGGATAGAGTCAGACGAGGTTTTTAGTACTCGCCTGATGATGCGCTGGTGTGGTCGGGTTGGGTTGGGTTCGCGTTGTCATAATATATGGGATGAGTGTATTTGTTATGGAGAGCTGCGGGGACGAAGCGTTGATTCATGAGTTTTTCGGATTGTTTTGGTAGTGGAGATAGTAGAGGTTTCGAGGAGAGGATATTTTGAGGGGGTTCTGTGGTGGTTGGATGGTTGAGTGCTGAGGTGAGGGGGTTTTAGGGTGAGTATAACCTGTAAGTATTTGAGAACTTGCTGTTGATATTTTTGTTTTTTTTTGTGTGATTTTTATTTAAAAAATTGTTTTTTTAACTGTTGTTTATTTCTCGCTTTTAAATAGATATACATTCAGGGCCAGTGAAATAAATCAGTATGAACGAGAATTCAGCCTGTGGCGAACTGACACAGCTGGTGCCAGAAGAGGAGAGCGAGGAGCCTTTGAGTAGAGGTGGTGAGGCGACACCACCTTCTACTCCTACCAGATCTCGACCACCCAAAGTTGAAACGCACAGTTCTCAAACACCAGTAAATATTTTTATTTTTTAATGGAATATTTGTATCACTTGCAATATTGACTGGTCATGATTCTTATAAATCTATGTTAGTCTCTCGTTAATTTTAATCTGTATTAAAGGTACTTGTAATGATTTTTTTAGCAGCAACAAGTAGTGTGGGATAATAATGCACAAACTTCTTCGATAATAAGTAAAGGATCTTCCAGTCAGGCTACAACCAGTCAAGGTTCAATGTCTGGCAGAGCAGCCAATTCATCTTATACTGGAAATCATTCCCGGCTCGTATATCTTAATGAGAAAAAAGCAGCTCGTCCTGAAGTTCCTAGAGTTAGTAAACAACCTAAAGGTAAACTTAATATTTTGAAAATATATTATAGAATATGTGATGATTATTTACTATGTATTTATTTTAATTATTTTTTATAATTATTATTATATTATTAATATTATTTTACCATTTAATATTTTTTAAGTTCGAATTACATTTAAGTTAAATTAAGTTTATGTTAAGTTATTATTACATTAAGTTTATTTTTATTATGATTTTGATTATGTTCTTTTAATTTGAATTTTCTTTTATTTTATCACATTTAAAATAAAGTTACGGCACCATGCAAGCATCATTCCTTTTTAACAGAGGTACCCGATGTCAGGCATATGGAGCAAGCTTTATTGCAATTGCTCGAAGACTTCCATAGCGGCAATTTACGTGCTTTTGGTAATAATTATTAGATTTTTAGATTTTTGATTATGCTAAACTCAACAAAAATATCTTTTGTATTATAATGACCCTACTAAAAAAGCCCATGTGGGACCCATGTGGGAAACATGTGGGACCCACATGGGGCACATGTAGGACCACTGCGTACATCAAAGCGCAAATTTGGACGCAAAGGACCACTGTGGTTCCTTGTGGGACCTACAAGGGACCCATGTGTGATTTTGCTGCTGCACCTATGTGGGACCCATGTAGGAATC